>JAPKLX010000070.1:662577-687056 GCA_026898415.1 Leonotis leonurus
CGGACTGCAGTCCGTCGCTAGGTCAACGGTCAACGGTAGTGGGCGACGGACTGCAGTCCGTCGCTACTAACGACGGATTTAATCCGTCGTTAGCTTTCCGGCGCCGTCAGCAGTCTCCGGCAGTTTCTGACGACGGATTTTAGTCCGTCGTGGCTAAAGACGGATAAATTCCATCGTCAGTCCGTCGTTAGCTAACGACGGACTGTGTTTTCCGTCGTCCGGGGGCCTAACGACGATCAAAATGCAGACGGAAAAAATCCGTCGCCAGTCCGTCGCTAAGCCCCCGGGACGACGGATTTCGAGGGCTAACGACGGATTTTTCCGTCGCCAGAATGGGTTTTTTTTGTAGTGTAAGTTTATCTGGGTCCCCAAGGGAACATTTGCTACTAACCAAGCACCCACTTGTTGAAAGGGTAGCTAAAGTTTATTAATTGCAGGATCGAAGAACTGCAAGAAGAAGTAAAGTAGCAAAAGGAATAATCTGGATTATTGATAGTGGATGTTCAAAACACATGACCTGTGATAAGAATGCTCTATCAGACTATGTGGAAAGAGAAGGACCACAGGTAACCTTTGAATGTAACTCAAAAGGCTACACCAGAGGACATGGTAATATAACTATTGGAAAGACCACTATCTCTAATGTATCATATGTCGAGGGTCTTAGTCATAATCTGTTCTCAGTTAGCCAATTTTGTGCTAATGGAAATCAGATTATTTTTGATGCTAACAACTGTTTTGTGAAAAGCAAGGAAGGAGATGAGACTCTTCTTACCGGAAAATTGCAGAACAGATTATATGTTGTGCAGTGGAATAACCAGATTGAGACATGTCTGGTCACTAAGACAGTATCAGAAACAAGTTGGCTATGGCATAAACGACTAAGTCATCTCAATTTCAAGTCAATCAATAAGATTGCAAGAGAGAAACTAGTCGAAGGATTAACAGATCAAGTATATGACAAGAACCACATCTGCGAAGCATGTCAAGCTGGGAAACAAACCAGAACATCATTTTCTAGCAAATCTGATCAGTCTTCTACCCGAATCTTAGAGTTACTTCATTTAGGCTTATTTGGTCCAGTTAAACCATTAAGTATAAATGGTAGGAAATACACTCTGGTCATCATTGATGATTATTCAAGATTCACATGGATAATCTTTTTATACAAGAAGAAAGAGACATTGGAAAAGCTACCAAATTTCCTCAACAAAATCACCAAGAAAAAGGAAGCTTCTGTTACAACCATCAGAACAGATCATGGAACAGAATTCCTAAACCAGAAGATTGAGAACTATTGCAACCAGATGGGAATCACACATCAAATATCTGCAGCAAGAACACCTCAACAGAATGGAGTAGTTGAAAGAAGGAACAAATCATTAAAAGAAGCAGCCCGTACCATGCTTAACGCAACCAGATTACCAAAGAAATTCCGGGCAAAAGCCATTTATACGGCCTGCTATACACAGAACAGATCGGTGGTCACTCTCAGACATGGGAAGACACCATATGAAGTCTGGAACAACAGAAAGCCCAGGATACAATACTTCCGCACTTTTGGTTGTTTATGTTACATTCACAATAATGGGAAATCTCAGTTGAAAACCTTTGATAATAAAACTGATCCTGGAATATTCTTAGGATATTCTGACGTTAGTAAAGCTTATAGAGCTTTCAACAAGATGACTCATATTGTGGAAGTAACACCTCATATTGTTTTTGATGAAACCTTTGTCAATTACAGAGAGACAGGTGATGAACATAATCAAAACCAGAACGAGGGCAAGAGAACAAAAGGAATATTGCTAGAAGATATTCTAATCTGGAATACAACAGAAGAGAATGAAATTGATGTTCCACCTAATGCTGATGCAACAAGCCCACATCAAGGGGGAACAGACCATATCACTCTGGATCTAAACAGATCGATGACTCCACCAGAAAATAATCAACCAGAAGAAGGAGACAATATTGAGCAACCTCAAGATCAACCAGGAGAATCAAGAGATACAAATGGTTGGAATAATAAAAAAAAAGAACTAGAAGTTGAGAATCCTTTTCAATCATCTTCAACATCACACCCAGAATTTGAGGACCAAACAAATGAAACTGAGCCTGAGATATCAGAAGAAGAAATGTTCAGCAGAAGGAGATGGATACAAGACAACCATCCTTCTGAACAGATTATTGGGAACCCATCAGATCGAGTGAGAACCAGAC
Source organism: Leonotis leonurus (assembly GCA_026898415.1). Taxonomy (NCBI): domain Eukaryota; kingdom Viridiplantae; phylum Streptophyta; class Magnoliopsida; order Lamiales; family Lamiaceae; genus Leonotis; species Leonotis leonurus. The sequence goes on from JAPKLX010000070.1 coordinate 664,801, forward strand.
GAATGCATGGAGAAAGTGCACTTCTTAGTTGCTATCTATCACGCGTTGAAACATCTGATGCTTATGAAGCACTCAAAGATGCAGACTGGGTTACGGCTATGCAAGAAGAACTCAACGAGTTTAAAGGAACCAAGTTTGGTATATCGTAGAAAGACCAAAGCATCAAGGAGTGATAGGTGTCAAATGGGTATTCAAAAATAAACGAGATGAGAACGGTGAAGTAGTCAGAAACAAAGCCAGACTAGTTGTAAAAGGATATAGTCAACAAGAAGGTATTGATTTTGATGAAACTTTTGCACCAGTTGCCAGATTGGAAGCAATCAGACTATTCCTAGCATATGCAGCATACAAGAAATTCAAAGTGTACTAGATGGATGTTAAAAGTGCATTAATAAATGGTATACTTGAAGAAGAAGTATATGTTGAGCAACCACCTGGTTTTGAAGAAGGAAATCCAGACCAGAAAGTATACAGATTAGCTAAAGCTGTTTATGGATTGAAACAGGCACCCAGAGCGTGGTATGAAACGTTATCAACATTCCTGTTGGAATCGGGTTTTAGAAGAGGTTCTGTCGACAAGATAATGTTCGTCATCAAAGTCAAAGAACATATTCTTTTGGTCCAGATATATGTTGATAATATCATTTTTGGGTCACAATCTGCTTTTCTGTGTGGCAAATTTGCTGATCTAATGAAAAATAAATATCAAATGTCTATGATGGGCGAGATTAATTTCTTTTTAGGTTTGCAGGTGAAGCAGTTACCAGATGGTATCTTTGTAAATCAAGCAAAGTACATTAACGATCTGATCACTAAATTTGGAGTTAAGGACAGTAAACCAGTCAAAATTCCAATGCAGACCAACGAAAAGATAGATCCAGATCCATAAGGCAAACCAACAAATATAACACAATACAGAAGCATTATTGGCTCGTTGCTGTATCTTACTGCAAGTCGACCAGATATTACTTTCGCAGTTGGAGTATGTGCCAGATACCAGGCCAATCCCAAAGAATCACATATGGAAACTGTCAAAAAGATACTTAGATATCTTAAAGGAACAGTTCACATTGGTCTCTAGTATCCGTGTGATGACAACCTTGAATTAACAGGCTATTCTGATTCAGATTATGCAGGATGCAAATTGGACAGAAAGTCTACTTCTGGTACATGTCAGTTTCTTGGAAACAAGTTGATATCTTGGTTCTCTAAGAAACAGACATCCGTTGCCACATCAACAACTGAAGCAAAATATATGGCTGCTGGAAGCTGTTGTGCACAAATTCTATGGTTGAAACAGCAACTGAAGGATTACGAGATCGATGTAAAGGAGATACCTATATTCTGTGACAGTTCAAGCGCTATAGCAATAACTCATAATCCAATACTCTATACAAGGTGCAAGCATGTGGATGTGAGACATCACTTTATTAGAGATCATGTGGAGAGAAAGCATATCCAGATCGAGAAGATTCACACAGACGTGCAACGTGCTGATATTTTGACTAAAGCTCTACTAGAAGAAAGATTCAAGATGCTATGTGGAAAGCTTGGATTACTAAATCTGGATGATAGAATGTCACGACCGCCCTTCGCTAAGGATAGCGAAGTCGGGGAAAACGTGACTAAAGGAGGGATTAAAGAAGCGGAAAAAGAAATTGGGGTTGATGGAAGATCGGTAAAACTGAAAGGTACATCCATAATATAAATGAGTCATAACATAGAGTTTGGTTTTAGAACAACCGATAATTGAGACCGAGTTTAATAGACGTCTAGTACAAATCCATAACATGAAACAACGACATTTGCAGCGGAATAGGATCAAAATAAAGTTTACATGTATGAGGACATGCAAACCCCCAAGAGTTCATAATAGCAAAAAGAGATCGACAAAGCCTTGTAGCGCACTTCCTCCCATCATTGCTCAACCTGCACATTTAGAAATACATGCAGGGCTGAGTACAAAAGTACTCAGTAGACACATGCCGAAACCGCATACTTACAATATATATGTCATGCCATGATGAGTGAGACGTAGGGATTTTGTCTTTAAAGCGCCTACGTTCACTAAATTCTTTTTGTGAAACTTAAAGTTCGACTGATCAGTCTAAGTTCTTTAGTAAGCTACCATATCTGTAACTTCTGTGTTCGGGAAGGTGGCCACCCTCCGCGGACACTTGACCGGTCAACACCTTCGTCGACTCACAGTCACATTGTGTACACTAGTCCGAGCGGGGTTGCTTACCCACTGGGACCCGAATTCGATAAATCATATCAGATAGGTATCATACAAATCATAAAATATTTTATGGCAGACACTGCTTGAAATATCAATTTCGATTCAAAGCTTTTGAAAAGAATAACATAAGTACGGATAAGCACACACATTTGATTTTGTATAAGAAAGCCTACCTCAATGAGTTTTTCCTCTTTCTTCTTAGATTAACCTTTCCCTGTCTTCGAACTTCCACTCCCGTAGTAACCTTAAATAAATCTCGTAGTAAGATACTCGGCTTAAGTATAGGTTCTTTTCTTAATTTCTTTGAAGTGCAAAAGAATTTATAATTCTTAATTCGAGAATAAATCTCATATCTTGGTTCTACTCGTCTTTGAGTACTAAAAGTATAATTTCTTAAATATACTTAAAAATAATTCCATTGGAGTCAAAATCATAATCCTTTAATTAATGATCGCTCTTTTAATTAATTGACATAGTTAACTAACTTAATAGTAATATTCTTCAATATAGAATATCTTTCCTTCAAGATTTCAAATTGTTTAATTAATCAATTATGGTAATATATTTTATTGAGATTATTTTAAGGCTTTAAAATTTTATTTATTACTCTCATAGATTAATAAAATTTCTTGTAATTAAATGTTGGGCTTTGACATCAATAAATCTTTTCCTAGTATAGCCCATAAAATAATTATCTTAGGTTTCATGTTCCAATTAAACTAGCCCAACATACCTTAATTAACTGTGGCCCGTTATCTTAATATTTTCGGCCCAGGCGAATAAAATGCCCAGCCCAATCTCTAATTTAACCTTAGTCCATTAACTTTCAGATTTCGGCCCGTTCAAGAAGGGAACATTCGGCCCATAATTTCCCATTTCTCGGCCCAAGGAACTCTTATGTTCGGCCCAAACAAATTAATTTACAGCCCATTACTAAATTTTGATCTGGCCCATTAGTTCTAGACTCCAACCTTCTAACCCTAGCTAAATCCTCAACCACTCTTCCTTATTCCTCCTTCGCCTCTCTCAGTCTCTCTGTTTCCTCCTTCTCAGTTCCCTCTCTGTCGCTGCTCTATCTCGGCTCTCTCTGTCGCTGCTTTCTCGGTTTCTCGGCTGTCTTGGTGGAGTGTAGCAGCGGAGCCCATCGCCGACGGCCTCAAGGTAAGTAAGGACTTTATCTTCTTCCCAAATTTCTTTTCCTAGTTTTAGATTTTAATTTCTGAAGCTATACATCCTAGTCGATTTCTCTCTAATTTACCTTCCCTCCCGTTCGTAACAGCCGCCAAGCAGCAGCACGTTTGTCGCCGGAGTTCCTCTTCGCCCCAGCGTTCACCACCGCTTCCAGGTAACACCCCTCTCTTCTCCCTCACCTCTTTGGTCTAAGTCCAGATTTTGTTGCATGTTTAAATTTTCCAAGAATTTTGACTAGGGATTCCTTCTTTGGCTAAAATTCAGATTTTTATTTGTCCCTTTTGTCGATTAAGTGTTACTGAGCAAGGGTTCTAAATTTATCCAGCATAATCTGATTTTTGTTTTTTTCTGTTTGTGTCCTGTTTTTCAAACTTTCTTCTGATTTACAGGGTTAGTTCATATATTGTGTTACTAAATTGGGTGCTAGGTTATGCATTACATATTATTCCGAGTTCCAGATTAAACGTTAAAACTCAAAGTCCAGAAATTCGTTCCTTATATGCCACTGGCCCTGTTTATCTAGTTTTTTAATTCAGCACCTGAGTTCCAGTTTTAAACTTCCAAGTTTAAAATCATGTTTTGTTATATAAAAGCTTGGTTAGGACTGGTGGTTTCTAAAAGAGATGTCATAAGTCTAAAACATAGAAATCTGAAATATTTCTATGGTTTGTTTGGTATTCTGGTTCCTGTATGTCAATGGCTTCAAGTTTAAATCTGTTGTCTAATTTGTATCTCTAAATCTTAAGACCATTTAGAAGCTTTTAAATATCCATAATGAATCTGATACTTTGCTCTTTGTTTAAACACACCTCAATTTCTAAAGTGAAGATTAGGGAAAGAGTTTACTATTACTCAAATTTCAGTTTTCATATCTCTTATATCTCTTCAAATTCTACCCAGTAGAAATTCTTATTTTATTCTTATATTCTGAGTTCTGGTTTATGCTAATTTATCATCATCCATTAGCCGAATAATAAGCACGTTCATAGTTTTATGTATTCTAAATGTTTTTAAAATTTTGCCCCTAAGCCTCCTAATATGCTTAGTGCAGTTCTGAAATAAAATCTTAGAGTTTCTAACCTATGTTGAGTAATCTGGATTGATAAATAAACACAGTGTATGTTAAGATCCATGCTTTTAGATACAAGCTTCTAAGTCCAAGGTTAAGTCTCTAGTGTCCTTCCTTTGTTAGTGTAACTTCTGATTTTTCTTATCAAGTATGAATTGGAGATAAGTAGGAAGTTATGAATCTAAGTCTAAGAAAGCATTAACATAGGTATTGAATACTAGAGTTTTAATTCTTTACCTCAAATACTTCAACTGCTCCTCTTCTAGTTGACTCAACGTGACTTCACAGTTTGCAGAAATTTTGTGTGAGTTAAGGAGAGTGTGAGTTGGTATGGGGGATGGACTGTTATATATAGTGTTAATATGTGGTGTGATAACTTCTAGAATTTGTCTCTAATCTCTTGTTTTGCAGGTTATGTGCATGGAGCAGAGCATGGAGCAGCCTTGGGATTTCTCTCCTTTCAATCAGCCGTCCTTTCTTTCATTTTGAGCTTTGTGCTCAGTTTACTAATTCAACCCTTCACCATACTGATTTGTACTTATGAATCTTGTCTAAATCTTTTATTCATAGGGTAGGAGAGGTTTTTGGCAGTAGAGACTTTACTTTCCTTAGTACATGTAATGACAGATTGCTTTGTATTTAAATAATTAACTTATGTATTTAAGTCTTTAGGGGATGTCCCTGCTGTAGAAAAACGTGTGAATGGTCATTCCTCCATCTCTTTTTTTTTCTTTCATTTCAGTCGTGTATAGCAGTATAGGTAGTGTAGACTAGTGTAGACTTTTCTATTTCATTTGTTTGTCTTATTTTGATCCTTATCTCTTGCATCTTTCATACCACTAACCTATATATATATATATATGATATCTTACACTAAGTGTTACGGGAGGTTATATCTCCCAAAGTGTCCTATTGAAAATTTGTCATGAGATACTTTATAATTGAGTAACCTAAGTCACAAACATTATCATTAATTAACTACCTTAAGATTTAATAATAATAATAATAATAATAATAATAATAATAATAATAATAATAATCTCATTTAGGATAATTAGTGATACTAGTTCTTAATAACACTAACAAAGATTTAATCCCATATTAAATCTCATTCATAAATTAAAATTGGAACTATTCCAATTTAGATAATGTAGGAATAATCATTTTCAAATTGCCAATTGATTTTCCATTAATCATTGAAAATTAATTACTCATACGTATCCGATGCAAGATAACTACTACAACGAAACGGGGTATTACATAGAATGAAGTCAACACCAGATTGATGAAACCAGAATATGTAGCAGAAGGACAAACCAGATTGTCTACTAGAAGGACAAATCAGATTGTCTACAAGAAGGACAAACCAGATTGTCTACCAGAAGGACAAACCAGATTGTCAAACAGAAGGACAAACCAGATTATCAAATAGAAAGATACAGAATGTCAACCAAAATGACAAATCAGAACGTCACCAGAATAACAGACCAGACAGAAATAAAGATTTCACGTGTCAAAACTTACCCAGATTGAAGAAATGCCACGTGGAAAATATTTTCAATAAATAACTAATGAGCCAAGGGGGAATTTTTGGAAAAATGGAAGCTTCCTAGATGAAAGACGTCACTGTCCATAATTAACCTCCTAGATTACAGTCTGTAAAGTTATTTTCTAACCTAGATTTACTAAATCTTCTATAATTGTGATGATTAGCACACCTTTGGAAATTGTGATCGAGAAAATCTCTGCAAGAAAAAGGAAAAGGAAAGTTGCAGTGGATAGGACGATACGCACACTCTCTCCTACAACCGTATGATCAAGCGCGTACATCAAACGCAAGGAAAGGCGGCAAAACAAAAGACTGAAGCAGGAAAACCTAAAAAGGGAGATACTCATCCAACCCTCCAACTTTTATCCCTTTCATTTGTGTCGTTGATTATTTTCTTATATATATGTGTTGTTCATACACTGAACTATTCACCTTCACTTTAATCGCACTGAGCACTAGCATTCTTAAACACTTAAGAAATTTTCAGTTTCAAATCTCTGCAATCTCTCTCGAAATTTTTTGTTTGATCATTGCACCACAAACCTCTTTGTTTCTTCAACACGTGGTTGAGGTTAAGAAATTTCTGTCACCTGAACCTTATGCAGTTCTTGATACTCACGGGTTTCGCAAACTCAAAGAAATTTTTGCCATGATTACTCTCTGCAAAGGTTTTAAGTTCTTGCCTTTCCCATTCATCTGCAAAATTGCTTCGAGTTCTTATTATATTGCTTATTTTCTTTTTCTGGGAAAATGCTCTGTAGTATGTGTTAACCTTTTATATGCTTGGAATATCCATACTTTATTAACACATAAACTGATGAATATACATATATGCTCTTTATATGCTTGAGTGTTTTTAGGATTCTGCAACATTGTTACTTCGCATCCCAACATGTTCTTGGCAAAACAAGTAGCAACCTTCTACCTGACATGACAAAGTGACAAGAATGACAATGAAGCCAACGTGTTGATGCCCATAGGGGACAGGACCAGCAAAACAAGTTACAACGTCATAGCAATGATCAACCAGGCATACCGGTTGAAGGATGAAGGACTGACATTGGACGAGATCACCTCTGAACAACTCCAAACTGCTGTGGAGATGGTGATGGTGATACCAATCGCGTACACTGGGAGGATGTTTCATCGATCTTTTCTGCAACCTGGGTTCAAACTCATGTTTGAACTGGTCCAAAGAATTTTTCTCAACCACAGCGGATCTTATGACCAGGTGACTCCGGAGAAATTCAGAATTCTCACGGCAGTTGTACTCAATCTTAGAGTCAACTGGAGCCGAATTCTATTTGATTTGATGGCTAAAGAAGCCAAGTTGGTAACCTACACCAAAGACAGCAAAGGAAGAGGAGTTTCAGTGGAAGTTAGGAGGAATCTGCGCCACTCCACCAAAATCAGTCTAATGGTGGAAAGATTTTTCAAACAGCAAGTTTGGGAGAATGCTGTGGAGTTCAACACAAGTCTTACCATACCCAAGGATCAACATCAGATTGAGATGTCCATGGGATTGACTCCAGTACTCTTCAACAAAACTACTGATGAAGTGCATCACGCTGTACTTCTTGAGATGGGAAGTTCAAATCCAACATGGATTCCACCTACCAAAGGTGTGGAAAAACAGAAAACTAAATCTACCAAGGAGAAAGTTGTGAAAGAAAAAGCAGCACGCAAACTGTCACGTCCCGATCTTCACCCTTGTGGCGAAGTCCGGGTACGCGACTATAAAACAAATAATGAAATAAAGGATAAAAGGGAACTGTGGACATAACTGAAACAAAGGATATTTTATAACTGAGTCTTAGTACATAACAAGGAGTTTAACTCGAAATTGACACATATGTCAACAAAAGTATGAATTGACGCCTACGTCAACAAAAGTTTATGAAACCTCTTGCAGCGGAAAAAGGATCAACGTAAATCTACGTGTATGAAGACACGTAAACCCTCAAGAGTTCAACTACACAAAAGACTGACAAGCCCATCATAGCACCTCCATTCACCACATCTCAACCTGCACATTTAAAAATACATGCAGGGCTGAGTACAAACGTACTCAGTAGGCACATGCCGAAATCGCATACATACATATATATAATTGTCATTGCCGTAAAGAGTGAAACATAGGGATTTGATCTTTAAAAGCACCTACGTTCACTAAATCTTTTTTGTGAAACCTATAGTTCGACAGCTGTCTAAGTTCTTTAGTATTCTACCATATCTGTTTTCTATGTGTACCGTGAAGTTGGCCACCTTCTACGGACACCTGACCGGTCAACACCTTCGTCGACTCACAGTCCTTTGTGTACACTAGTTCGAGTGGGGTTGCTTACCCACTGAAACCCGAATTCGATTAAATAATAACAAGATAGGCATCGTACAAAACATAAATCATTTCGGCAATACAATACTTTAAAACATAAGTTCTCGTTTGAAAACCTTTTCGAAATATCAACATAATAGCATACGAGCACACATAATTTCTTTGTAATAGAAAGCCTACTTGGATAGCTTCTACTTGCACTTGCTTTGGTCTTGAAACGCGAAATAGAACTCTCGTAAGAACCTTTAGAAAATCTCGTATAAGTTAAAATGCCCTTAGTGCATTTGGAACATTTAATCGTAAGAACATATTATTCTCGGTTCTTGTTTCGACTCGTTAATTGAGATATTGATACCTCGGATCAATATTCTTTCTAATGGTGTTAAATCCTCGATTCAATTATTCCGGTAATTGTCTTTAAGTGCAATAAGTGTATTAACACTTAATGAATTAATTAATTCTTGATAATTAATTATTCGAATAACATTTTATTTCTAATATTTAATCTTTTAAAACTTTAAAATGTTAATTTCTTAAATAAATCCTTAACATAATTAGAGATATCAATTTCTCTTAAATTAGATCCCAATTACTAAATAAATTGGATCTTCTTGATTTAATACTTAGGCTTTAATTGTCTAAATTATAAGCTCTAAATATTAATACAATAAACCATATATATTACTATCCCTTCTTCCTTTATTAGTATCACTAATTGATGTAGCTCAACCTTAATTAAAATGTTGAGCTCAATTTTATTAAGTCTTATTTATTACAGGTTAAACTAGTCCATTTAAATTAATTAAGTAAGCTTACTAATTATTTTAATTAGTTTAAGTACCAATTATCTTAAGATTAATAACCTGGGCCCATTAGATTAATTATTTTCGGCCCATATGTCCTCTAACTTAAGCTCAATCTATTTAATTTCCTAGGCCCAGATTAAGTAATTTAACCGGCCCAATTCTTTAATTCTTTGAAGCCCAATCTATCTATCTTCCTAGGCCCAGATTACGTAATTTAACCGGCCCAATTCATTCCCCTCATTTAGGCCCAGACACAAAATAATTCCCAGTCCAATATTGTCCAACCCGGCCCGCAACCCGGCCCAATTTCTAGATCCTTCTACTCCTAACACTACCCTAATTCCCCCTTTACTCTAACACTCACAGACACCATCCATGCCTCCTTCTCCCTTCTTTCTCGCTTCCTCTCTGTCTCTCTCGACTCCTAGTTCTGTTTCTCCTTCTGTTCTGCCTCCTTCTATTCATTTTTATTTTATGTGAAGGTCACTGTGAAGTTCCAGGCGGCAATCGCCCTTCCCAGCTCGATTTCTTGGATTCCCAAGAGGTAAGATGGGATTTTGAGTTATTTCTGTAAGGATTTGGTTTACAAGACTTCTAAACTTATTGCATGTTCTTCGTTCTTGAATTTTTGTTTTAAGTTTAGGGTGTTTGGGAGTTATTATTGATTTAGACTTTGATCTGCTTCTTTTTTTTATAGTTACGACCTCTTTTATTTCTGTCCTTGTGAGATGGGGATTTGGTGAAGAAATTTACACCGCTTGATCATGTTTCGGTGAGGTTCGGAGCTTGGGAGGTTCTAAGGTGAGTATAGTTTCTTTTACAGTTTAAGTTCTTTATTTCTTTTTCTTTTATAAAGTCAATTTCTTCTACTTCTCATTCAATTTCTGTTTGAATCCTTCTTGATTGACTCTTTCTAAATCCTGGTTTTATTTGCAGATTTAGAGTGTGGAAATTTTGTTTCTTGGGTTGTGGTGGTAAAGAGGGTGTGGAATGTCTCTGCGAATCTGTTTTCTCACTACAGATTGATTTTTCTTGGTAAGAACTTTAGTTAGTCCTATATTTCAGATTGTATCTATCCTTCTTTGCTTATTGTGGAATCTTGTCTCTTTTACAATCTGGACAAAATATTTTTGAATTATGGCAAGTTTTGTTTCGGTTCTATGGTTTTCTCTGGTCATTGAGGACAAGGGCAATAGCCAAGTCTGCTTGTCTTTCTTTCTTTCTATTAGTTCCCAGTTAAAAGCTTGATTTCTTAGTTGAATTTCTCTAATTTGCAGTTTTCATTCTTACTAAAAAAAATGAGTAGTGAACTTTTAGCACAATTCTGTATTCCATGCTCCTCAAGCACATGTTCTTATGGAGGTTCTTAAGGCTTTAAAACAAGCTTATTACAGTTCTTAGCATCCATTGTAGGTGTTTGCAATCTTATCAATTTATGCTTTTACTTAGATGGTGCTTAACTGTGGTGTGGCTCTGTTTTGAGCAGTACCTAAACATGTTTAAAGTCTCTTTTAACTTCCTGTTTTGTGTGTTCTGCGATTAGTTTATGTTTTTAAGGTTCTGGGCTGGTTTATCAGTTTGTCTATGTTTGGAAACCAACAAAGTAATTGTAGGTTTGTGTTCTAAAATCTGTAATTTGTGCTACGTTCTGTACTTCACTTCTAAGCTCTGTTTTCATGGATTATTTGGAGGTATAAAACAGTTTTATAGTCTAAATATGATTGTAAGTTGAAAACTATAAGAGGTATAAATTGAAGGTATAGCTAAAGCTTAGTTTCATTACCTCAATCTTTAGCTACTTCTTCTTCTTGAGTGAAAATAAGGTTGCTGCACTGGCTAGTGTTTATGTGTGTTTTTGGGTGTGGTAACGATTACAAGGCAGCCCTGCACCCCTTTTTATAGTTATATGCATTGTGTTATTGTTAGCTTAAGGCTTAAGGTTAGATAGCTATATTAATAGCCTTAATGCTATTATTGTAGGGTATGGGAGAGCATGGATGGACTTTCTTTCCTCTTCAACCGAGTCCTCTGCAGCCCCTGCTGCCACTGCCATGTTGTTCTGTTTTCTACTTGCAGCAGCAAGGCTGCTAGTTCCCTTTCCCAATATTTAGAGTGATCATCTTTTCCTTACACTTATGGAAGGGTTTACTTCTTTCCTTTTTGTTTTAGAGACTGCAGCAGCGTAGCTGCTTTATGCAATACACTTAGATCTTTTATTTGCTTACTATCATACAATGTAATGGTACATATATAAGATATGATGTATACTTAAGTGTTCTACTTTATTATCCTTCCTCACTTTACAAATATGCACATGTGTACTTGAGTGCAATATTCTCTTCATTATTCTTCCCACCATATCAAGTTGGCAGGACTATATATATATATATATATATATATATATGTATGTATACCATGCGTGTGGTTCATTTCTTGCAAACATCAAATTTCCAAGCATCATATATATATTCATACGTATAACCTGATATATATATATATATATATATATATATATATAAATCTTAATCACACAACTATATTGTTGTATGCACCCTATACATATTATTAATATAGTTCTCCAAATACATACCATATACTTATACTTATGTAATTAATTAAAAAGGTAACACATCCTTAATATTATTATTTCTTAATATATAATCAAGAAATCCTTAAATATTTATCATCTTAAACCAACATTCCTTTTAACTAGATTAGATTCTCAATTATTACCACAACGTTCAATATATAAATAACAATCGAGTTCGAATGATTACTTTCAATAATTAAAAGACGGGGCATTACACAAACCTACCGTCAAAAGGGGCAGTTCTATTGATACAGAAACTTCTGCCTCACAGCCTAAGCAGAAGAGGCGCAGACTAAGGAAGGTTCAAGAAACCTCACCACCACCAGAAGCAGCACCAGCACACTTTTTACCCGAACAATTCGAACAAGTCAGACCAGAACAAGGAGAGGAGGCATCACAAGCTGAGGTAGCACCAACAGAGGCTCCACAAACCGAACCAGTATCTATGGAACCAGAATCAAGTTACAATCCACACCAGGAGAAGGACTTCTCTCCCGCCAGAACACGAACACCCTCACCTACAAGAATGCAGAAAATAAGTGAGGAGGAGGAAGAGGCAGAATCAACAGATGAGGAAATTGAGAAGAAATTTCAGGCAGAGGGCGTTATTAACTTGTTGCAGAGTGAAGCAGATCACTCTGTACTGCAAGAATTCCCAGGTATTCATCTTCTGCCAGAAAGTCTGGGAGCTGCTAAGCGCATGAAATTCTACTTGCTGGTCAAGGACAACGAGTATTACATCTTCGATGCGCTGCTCCAGATCAGAACCATAGAAGATTTGAAGAAGGAAGAAGCCACTCTACTCAACCTACTTCAAGCAAGCAGCGTCAACGAAGTCCAAACAGAATATCCTCAACTCATCCTTGCGCTCATGAAGCATGAGGCAAGACTTTTGAAGATCGATCTGAAATCATTTTATTCAGATAAAATGAATTTCTTCTTGAGTGTACCAGACGAAGTCACCGAACAAGAGGTCCAGATAGAGAAGCCCGACCAACCAGAACAACAACCTTCACTACCAAAAACCGAACAGCCTAAGAAGACATCGAAGAAAATTCCTATCATCAAGCTTGATCCAGTTGATGACACCCCAGTGGGCCAGACAGTTGATGGAGAACAAAGTAATGACTTGTACACTCCGGGGGTCGCACAGAAGCTGAAAAATAATGTTAATTTCTACAAGATGGAGGAGTTATTGGAGAGAGAAACCAGACCCTTCAACAATTATCAAATCGATAACCTGGTCACTCTTCAGGTTGAAGATTACATGACAGATACTTGCAACATGCTATAGGAAAAGGCCACCGAGATACTTTCTGATTTCAACCAGCACCAGAAAGATTATGTCAATGACATGGATCTTGAAATTCGCAGAAAGCTCCGCACAGTCCAGAAGGAGTTTGACAAGAAGATAGATGATGATCGTCTGGCAAATGAAGCAGATCAAGCTAAACTTACCCTTCGTGTGGAAGGAGCAGAAGAACAAGCACAGAAGGCCACCACATTGGTTGCTGACCTTCTGGCCAAACAACAGAAGACCATCGACGCCGCAATTGGACAGAAGGCTAAACAACTCACTGCTGAGTTGAAGGAAGCATCTGCTCTGTCCATACATTCCCAATTTGCTGCTTTTGAGAATGAGAAATTTGTGGAACTTATGAAGCAACATCAAATGGAAGTCTTGGACAATCTTCTCTATCCGAACCCTGAAGAATTTGAGCATCAAAGCACCCGAATATCTGCAGTAGAAGAATTGCAAGAAACCTATGACAGAACCGTCGCCACAATGAACAGCAGACTTGAACGGAAATTCACTACTAGAAAAATGAGCATAGATGACTGCTCATAGATGACATTTTTTTCAAAAAATGTCATCTATGAGCGCTTTTTTTGCATAGATGACATTTTGAAAAAAAAAATGTGATGTATGAAGGGTCAGGAAAAATATAGATGACATTTTGTTAAATAATGTCATGGTATAGTGTCATCTATCTATTGCTTAGATGACAATATCATTGAAATGTCATCTATGTGTGTATTTTAATTTAATATACATGACACTTTATTAAAAAATGTCATGTCTATTACTGTTTTTTGTAAAATAGAAAACTTAAAAAAAATAATAATACCTTATTGTTTTAGGTGGGTTTCGAACCCAACCCAAAATTTTTAATTCCTAAACATTTACCATCTCGACCACCAACTATTATTATCAAAATTTCCTCAACAAAATATATTATCATAGTTCACTCTGATTTGTTGGAAGAAAAGTTTGAGACTTAGAAAAATATTTAAAGATCAGCGCGCGCTCGGCTCTCCTACCCGCCCTTATTTGCTTCTTTCCCTCTGAAACGCAAAAACCCATTCAGCCCCAATTCCTCTGCCCTAATTTCAGCCGAAACCGCCTCCGACCGCCGCCGTCCCCAGCCGAAGATACGCCGCCTGCCGGCTCTCCTGCCCGCCGAAGTTACGCCGCCTCTGTGTTAACGCTGTTGTTGCTGAGTTGCTGCTTTTTCTCTTGGGGTGCAAATTCTGAAGATATTGACGACTCAATGCAGGTCTCTCTCATGCTTAATTTCTTGTTAATTTTCTCTTCTTGATTTGATAGTGAAACACTACAAGAAATTTATAAATAGATAACACTATATAAATAACGGTATTTTTTAGAAAGCGTTATGTATGTGCGTGTTTTTATAATAGATAACAGTTGGTGTTATCTATGTTAAGTATAACTTATAACAGTTGGTGTTATCTATGTTAAAAGAAAAACATAAATGCGGATAAACACACATATTTTTGTTTAGAAAGCCTACCTGACTTGCTTCCTTCTTTCTAATAGAATTTGATGTCTTCTCGCTTAATACTTCCTCTCAGCGTAACCTTTATTGAGTTTACGAGGTGACATACTCAAATCAAGTACATAATTTATTTGTCTAATTGGAATGAAATATTATTCTATTATTTCATAAATAAATTCTCGTATTTTTCTCGACTAGTCGAGTAATTAGTAATTTCAAAATATTCTTGTATTTTACTCGACTAGTATTCAAGCACTTAGAAATTTCTAAATATTTCTATAGGATTTTAAATCAATCTATGATTTATAAAATCTTTAATATTTTTAATTGTTTTACCCAATTAATTTAATAATTGGGTAATATAATTATTCAAGATAATTTACTTGGATAATTTAATTTTAAGCTAAAATATTAATTTAGATCTTATAAGATACTATTAATCTAAATGAATATTTTCTAAGATTTATCTTGAATGGACTTAATTTTAATCTATACTTAAAACATAATCCAATTAAATTAATCTACTGGCCAATAAAATTATTCAGATTTCAATTCATCTTTACTACAAATTTTCGACCCATTTTAATAGAATAATTTTGGCCCAATATAATTTATTTATCCCAACCCATTCCTACTCATTTGGCCCATTAGCATTTATTTTAACTTATCTCAACCCTTCTCTTCCATTCCATCAGCCGTCTACACCTTTGCAGACAACACATTTCCATCTCTTTCCATTTCTCTATCACCTACACGACACAGACAATCAACTCCCCCTTCACAGTGTCTTTCGTCGTCTCTCTCGACTTCACCCCGACGACCGACTGCCTCCCTCTCTACACCTCCCAGTTTTGTTCGGTATTCTCTCGAGTTCATTCTACTCGACGGCAGAAACTCGCCGGAGTTTCTTTGTGGAAGCTCACCGGAGGGAAACAGTCGTCGGAGGCCATCACCTATGGTAAAATCCTCATCTTTTCTTCTATTTCAATATTTTCATTCTTTAAACTTGATTTCTAGAATTTCACAAAATCACTCTCAAATCTATCTCGCATTCGCTCTCTAACTCTCGATCTTCTCTTCAACTGGACGGTAGAACGACTCACCGGAGTTCCATCCGCCGTTGACACTAGGAGGTAAATTTTCTATCGTTTCTCAATTTCTCAATTTCTAGTTTTAATCTTAGTTATTTTCTGAAATTTCCCACTGTATATATATCTCTAACTTTCGGTCCCCTCTCGGTACTCATAGATCTCGACTGAGATGGTAGCAGTTCGGCGGCCATTCCTCCTCTCAGGTAAATTCTAATAGCTAATCCATTTTTCAGTTTCTGTGTTTTAAATTTCTAATCTTTATGTATTCTGTCTGTTCTTGATATTGATTGTTCTCTTCGCTTGTTGATTAAATTCTCAGTCTTGTTTATTGTTCTGAAATGTTCTGTTTTGGCAAGACTTCTATTTGTCTCTAATTCCTGTCGAATTTGGTAGAATAAGGTTTCTTGTTTATGGTTTCAGTTTGGATGTCTTGTTATTATTGGATTTGGATTTGGAAATGAGTTCTTGGGCAGAAGCCTTATATTTTTATGAATTTTCAGAATCTGATTTTTATAAAATAAGTTATACATTTTCGATTTTGTTCAGAATCTTTAATTGGATGTTTGGGCTACTTGTTGACTGGGTTCTGAATTTTTGTTTGTGTCTAAGTCTCAAGTGTTCAGATTTTCTAGTTGGAATTAGGTTGAAAAAGGGTTATGTGAAAGTTTCTTGTTCTAGTTCTGATTCTTGGCATTTCATATCAGATTTCGATTTTTGGTTTCAATGCATTAAGTCACAGCTGATTTGTATTGGTTTTTATCACGAGTTCTTGGGGTGAAAACTCTAATTTCTATTGTGGTTCTGTATTTCCTCTAATTGGTGGACTAAAAGAGAACTTGGTATGATATTATTGTTAAATCTATTTTTCAATCTTGTTTGTTGATGGTGTCTTTAGGCAAATTTTTATGAAGCATGTCTATGTTCTGTTTAATAGCATATGGTTTGTTTTTCAAAACTATGAACTTATATTCTAAGTTCATTATTCTGGCCAGTTTATGTTTCTTATGTATTAACACTCATATTTTGACCGAAGTATGCTTTGAAACTATTCTGAGTTTAAACTTTAGGTTCTATAATCTGGGGATATATCATTTATTTAATTTGTTCCTTATTCTCTAAAGAATCTAAAAGAAAATAGAAATATGAATTGATCTTCAATCTTTTAAATTCTAGATTTTGTTTAATATAGCCTCACTCCCCTATTTCTAGACTTTTCAGTTTCTAGGCATAGCTTCCTACCTACATTCCTGATTTTCAGCTTCTAGCATTACTACTTTCAAAGAGCATTGCGTACAACAATATACTACCCTCTTTTCCTTTTTATCCTTGCAGGTATTCTCTAAGTACTGATTTATTTTCTTGACTTGCAGGTATTTTGAAGTCAGGATGTATGGATAGCCTATCACACATCTCTTTTCTTCCATAGAGCTTAGTTCTAAATCTTATTTTTCTTCACTGGTTATGTTTTACTGCAACATGTAGCATGTACTTGTCCCCTCCATATTTTCTTCCTAGATTGTCATGTAGCATGTACTTGTCCCCTCCATATTTTCTTCCTAGATTGTCGTGCTGGGCAGGGGTAGTATATGTATTGTATTTTAATAAAAAGTTGTCTTTCCTTTACTAGCTTTACTATCTTGAGGAATTGTACATTTCCTATTGATTTGGCTGTCTTTAATAATCTTTTGTAATCTTATGATATGATATACTAGATAGACAACACTCACTCTTCTTTCTTTTCTCCTTTTCTTGACGCCTAATCATACCCATGAATCACATGCATGTGTTAACTTTCTTTCGGGCACTAAATTCTAATTAACTTATTAATTGGTTTATCTTATAAGTGCTAATTAACTTATCCATTATCTAATATAAATAATTCATTTGTGAGTCCATTTGGGATATCATATGTGCATAAACTCTCCCGTGAAGATAGAGCTTGGAAGCTGACAGATAGATTACTTGATGCAATGGAAAATCAGCTTGTGTTGGTGCCATGCAACGTGGGGTAAGCATTATATGTTGTGTTATATTACGTCTTCTTGCTTAAGACTTGATACTTATTTAGATATGCATTTTTATGCTTACTATCATTCAACATTTGTCATAGTGAGCATTGGATTCTAACAATTATTGAACCATACAAAGATTGTGTCTATTTGATGGACCCTCTTACTCATCGGAATCGTGATGCCACTTGGAAATCTATAGTCGAGACGTACGTTTTAATATTTGTTGAGAGTTATTTCTTTTTCCCTTTATAGAAAATGTTTATGCTAATAATGTTCACTGTGAATTTGCTTTGAAGCGCACTGACCATTTTCAATGCAAATAAGGGAAGAAAGAAATTGAAAAAAGCACCAAAATGGGAAGTTGTCAAGGTCAGCGAGTTATTATTTATATATCTATGTTACACTATTTTGTATACAAACTCTTCACTTTATTGTTTAAATGTAGGGTCCTACTCAACCCGATTCAAAGCAATGTGGGTTTTATGTGATGCGGTATATGAAAGACATAGTAAACGCAGTTGATAATGATAGCTTCAAAGATTATATGACCACATTGGAAACATACTTTATTATTCTTAGAATTCCAGCCATTTTTTTGTAAATACTAATAATTACGTATATTCAATGGTTTTTTGCAGTGCCATCAAAGTTAATATTCTCAATATGAGATTGACGAGGTTCGTGAGGATTGGGCGACCATTGTGATCAATGAGGTTAGTAACATAACTCATTCAATTTTATTTCTAAGTACTTTTCACATATTTAACTAAAAAAAGTCTCACTCTAGCTCGATTTTCTTGTAGATTGACATGTGAAGTGACATTGCTTTGATCGATGAAGAAGTTTGGTGATTTTGGGCATGGTGATTCAAACTTCTACTGCTTTGGGTTCGTGTACTAGTTTAAGTTACATTAGTTAAGGTGGATTGAAATATTAACCCAAACTTGTTAGTATTTTGTCATTGTTATTTTTATTTCCGTGTAAGAAGTTGAATATTAGACAATTAATGCATATAAATAGTTTTAGTGCGTGTATGAATTCTCTATTTGGCATTATTTTATTTTGTAAAATATATTGATGAAACCAAAATTATTAAATACAGGTTAATTAATGAAAAAATACGAAATTGGTTAAATTTATTAGATTATAGATGACATTAAATTAATGTCATCTTATGAATTATAGATGACATTCTAAAAAAGTCATGTATTGCACCTAAATGTGTCAACTTCTCGTTTATAAATGACATTTTTTAATATAGATGACATTAAATTACTGTCATCTTATGAATTATAGATGACATTCTGAAAAAGTCATGTATTGCACCTAAATGTGTCAACTTCTCGCTTATAAATGATATTTTTTTAATATAGATGACATTAAATTACTGTCATCTTATTAATTATAGATGACATTCTGAAAAAGTCATGTATTGCACCTAAATGTGTCAACTTCTCGCTTATAAATGACATTTTTTAATATAGATGACATTATATTTTCGTGTCATCGTTTAATAAAATAATGTCATCTATGAGCGCATACATCACCCATTTTCAGTGTCATCTATGAGCGACGAATAGATGAGACAGGCATATTTGACAGTTTTTTACCCTCATACATCACCCTGATTTAATGTCATCTATGAGCGTTTTTCTAGTAGTGAAACTACATGCATCTGACCTAACGGTCAATATGTTACTTGGGTTCAGGGTTGATGCTGAAGAGAAGATGGACCGGATGAAGGAAGAGATAGTCTCACTTCGCACACTCATCAATTCTCTATTTGATGATGTCGAAAAGGGGGAAATCTCGGGAGGCAAAGGTGGCAAGAGCATGGCAATAGAGAAAGAAACAGAAGAGGCGGACGAAGAAGCAGAAACACCAGTGGCTGTGATTCAAAAATCAGTGAAGGAGAGGCCTACTACACCACCAAGGCCAGATCCTACTCTGTTTGACCCAGAACAGACTCACTCAGGTGTCCATACACAGAAGCAACAAAGCTAAGACAAAGGAAAAAAACCGATAGACGAGGGAGAACAAATAGCAGAACTGCTGCTGTTTGGGGTAAACATGGAGCAAGCCTGTGATCCTATCTTCTGAGCTCAATTCTACAAGGAACAGACAGAAAGGGAAAAGAAGATAGCCGCTCAAGAAGCGAGAGAGAAATCCTTCCAAACAATTTTCTCTCCACCATCCTCAGCAGAACGCTCACAACAGCAGTCCTCTCTACAATAGTCTTCCTAATCTACAACTCAGTCCAAGAAAAGGAAGAAGATGGCATTCTCATGGAATCTATCCTTGAAGAAACAGACACCCACTGATGCATGGGTTCCAGAGGATGACCAGAATGACTGGGAGAAGGTCAAACAAGGATTCATCTTGAATAGATACTTTCTATATAAAGGAGCCAACATATTCAGAATCGACACCAGATGAAGATTTCAATCGATATCTGGAGAATTTCAACGACCAGAGCCTAGTACAAAGGATCAGAACAACTGCGTCTGATGCCAAAATCAAGATCAAAGCTCCAGAAAAGGAATATATGGTGTGCCCAAAAATTCCAGGAAGTAATATTCCAGACAAGACTTACATTCTGAATTACATCAATCAACTGGCCAAAATCAAAGGATACAAGATCGACAACCACGATCCAAATTACGCTAGAGTGAGAGATGAAATTTATGAAAGCATCCAGCTGGTCTCTGACGCCCAAAGAGAGAAAATAAAGAAAGGAGGAGCATCCAGATGGTTTTCATAAAAATCTTTATCTTGTCTGTTTTTGACTTTTGTCTCTCTGTCTTCCACTTGTATTGATCAACTCATATTAATATATGTGGATTTTCTGAAGACAAAATCTCATTGTCCAAAACTTTAATTTCTGTTCTTGATTGTTATATAAACTTAAATAACAATCTACTAATCTCACCAGATCATGTTATATGTTTTACTTTGGTTATCTTTTAAAGTGTGGTTTCGACATCATCAAAAAGGGGGAAATTTTTGGGAACCCCATAAGTAATTTAAGTTTTGATGATGTTCTCTCGAAAACACACTTAGATTTGTTCATGTTCTGTGTTACCTCGATCTGCTCAATATGTAACAGAACACTAACATATAAAGTGTATCTGATAAGAGAATGGATTTTTTGCTCTATTCTTAATATGTCTTATCTTGCTTCATCATATAAAATCATCTTGATTTAAGTCAGTCAGAAGGACCAGAACGTTAAACAGACAGATAGTGAGCAGAAAGTCTCAACCAGAAAGTTGAACCAGATCAACTCAACGAGGAAGTGAAATTGATCAACTCAACAAGGAAGTTGAACCAGATCAACTCAACCAGAAAGTTGAACCAGATCAACTTAAAGTTGAACCAGATCAACTCAACCAAAAAGTTGAACCAGATCAACTTAACCAAAAAGATGAAACAGATCGTGCAGGACTAGATTAATGTCAACCTGTGTTCAACCAGATCAACTATGACCAGATCGATATCAATTTGTATCGACCAGAACGACTGCAATCAGATCAACACTCAAATGCTGATACCAGATGATATCGACTAGTGTCTGTGAATCTCCAAACCTAAACTACGTCTTTCATACCATAGAAGGAAGAGAATCAATCAAGAAAAGAAAAAGGAAAGCAGTATCTGTCAAACGATCTGCTTACCATACTTAGAAGATTTTGTCAACTTCAATTAGAAGGCAAGAGAAGATAAATTAGGGATTCACTATCCTTGATTGGGGAAATCACACTTACTTCAAGCCAATCAAGCTCAACGGTTAGAATTTTAAATTCTACACCTATAAAAGCACTGAACAAAGACTGGCAGAGTGTAAGAAAGAGAGAGCTATATACATATTCAAGATCATCTATCATCTACAAGCTGTAAACTCTGCGCAGAAATCATCTCAACCATTGAAGCATTTACTGAGAAGATTTCTACTCATCAGATCGTGTTCGTGATCGTAATCACACCTCGATTCAAGTCTATCTTATCGAGAAAGAAAGAAGGAGATCTTTGCTAGCTAGTAGTTTTCTAGTGGATTAACGTGAAGAGATCCAGTTTACAGTAGTTTTCTGTAAGTTGTAAAGGGACACGACCCTTATTCGTGCATAAGTTTCGACCAAATTGTGTCTGAAACTTGTGGCTCGTTCTCAATGAGTATAAATAAGAAGAGTATCCTAGTAGTGGATATCTAATCCAATTTGGATTAGACCGTGGACGTAGGGGGTTTCCCGAACCACGTAAAATAACTGTGTTATTTACTTTATGCTTTATATATTCCAGTTGTTTTATCCTCTAACTATCATTCTCATTCAAAACTGCACTCTTAATCAATCTGCTAAATATTTGGTTAAGTTTTCGAAAAGATTTTCTAAACAAAGAGCACCGACTAAGTTCACCATTATTCCGCACACAACGCTTTGCTAGAGAATAAGATCACTCTTGATCTCTGCTTAGTGTTACTCACTTGAGAGATTCTGTTTGGACAGAACGAGGTCGATCTGATTATCAATCTGTTCTGTCGCAATTAGCAATCTGGTTTCAGAAAGCTTAAATCTCTCTA
>JAPKLX010000070.1:687456-727905 GCA_026898415.1 Leonotis leonurus
CCAAACCTTACTCTTTCAGGACCAACAGTAAGTATGTACCTTATAATTGCTTGATCATAGAAGCCATATATTTACTTCAGAAAAGCTTCATCTTCAAGGAGTTCTAACATATAGAAGATGATTAAGAAAGTAATAATCTTCTATGAAGCCATCCTTAAACTTTTCCCACAATGCATAATATTATGCGTTGTCATGTGTCTAAAGAGACATGCATTGCAGGTTTGAAGTATGTCTTTGAGAATCTTTTATTTCTTCTTAATCTTGCGGACTCTGCGCACCTTCTGGCTTATGCCTCTTGTGGAGTCTCCCTAGGTTTCTTAGCTGCAATTTTCTTGCCTTCAACTCTTTTTCTTTCAATACTTACCTTCCTAGCTTTCTCATACTGCATCTGGTATATTGGATCTATAGCATGCTGCATAGGGATCCCAACATTAAGCATTTCTTTTACAATGTTATGAGTTTTTATAAATTTCCTTATTCTTTCTTATTCTGTAGAAATATTTGCAGTAGCATATGCAGAAGACTGAGCAGGTACAAAGGCATATAACAACAGATGGTTGAGCAGAAGCTTGAGTACCAGTTGATTGAGAAGCATATGGTTGAGCATCAGATGGTTGAGACTCAGTAGATTGAGTTGGTTGTGTTGGTGGAAAAATAACTTTCTTCTTGATTTGAACCCTTATCAGTTTATGTGTCTGTCCTTTTCGACATCATCAAAAAGGGAAACAATCATGGTCTTCAAGGACTTAACCTATTCTTTCAACTGTGTGAACTTTTCTTCTATGTGGAGTTTGCTAGATAGAAGCACATTAATGTTTCTTCTCATGGGTTTAATTAGAGCTCGAAGCTCCTTGACATGTTTCTTTGTATTTGTATTGACTCATTCATATTGCATTTTTAACTCTTCAATTTGGGCTATTCAAGCTCATCATCAAGATTTGGAAGCATGTCTTTTAGAGCTGGTTTGATTTTGTGCAGCTCGAAGTTGGTGAATTTGGAATCATTCATCTTTTCTTCTTTCGCAAGTGTCTGGAAATGATGATTCAAGTTAATCAATTGTTGCATTTGCTGCTTTCAATTTGTCCATGTGTCAATCTATAGTTCCCTCAATAATTTCCAAATCTTGTTCAATTTCATCTCTATCATCATCCATAGTCTTCTTGAACTTGTCGTAGACTTTATCGATCTGTTTCTTTTATTGTTGTTGGACATTAGCAAAGGTTTGTCGTATTGCATCTAGAACGGTCTACGAAAATCCTTAGACATCAGAATTCACATGAACTTGAATAAGTTCCATAACATGTTCGTATGATTTAAGATGAGGCTGCACTCTAAATAGATCATCGATACATTTAGACTGATAGTTTGGCGGTGTTGTGCCAGGTGTGAAAACATTTTCAGTTGGCTCATTGTCCACTAAGGGACCTTCAATTCCTTTCTTTGGTTTCTCCTTCTTTTTCTTCTCAGGTGCAGAGGAAGAAGTCTTACCAAGAGTCAGACCAGGTGCAGAGGTGGAAGCAGTGGTTGCGACATTTGTTGCAGGAATGTCTTATTCTGTAGATTCGATAATATTCACAAATAGAATGGATGAAATTGTTTATGCATTGAGAATGAGGTCTGGATGCCAATCTGCAGGTTGCGCTGCTGTTGTGTTAATTTGAATGGGGCACAGAATCCCCTGTGTTTCACCATTGGGAGCAATGTTGTAGAAATCGACTTCATTGCACTAGAAATGATGAAGGTCAGTGTTTAGCTTCTTGGCTTCTTCCTTCATGCGTATAAGAACAAGTCCATGGAAACATTCTCATACATCTGCGATGCCAATAAAGTGAAAGAAGCCCATGAGATGTTCTTCTTCAACTTTCAGTTCCTCTATAAGTTGAATTAGTAGGACATAAGATAATACATAGTAAGGACTATCTCTGATATTGAGACACCTCCTTAGTCTGATTGTTATCTCAAAAGAACGGGGAGTGAGATGAATTCAGGAAGCTTCTGTAACACCTTATCCTCTGACGCTTCCTATATGTGCAAGAGTTTCCTGTTCTAGTCTTCTCTGTATCTCCTCTTCAAATTATTCTTCTTCCACATCATCAATATTGATGACATCCGCCTCAATGTCTTCATCATCTAAAGGAAACGGTTGTTGTAAAAGTGGTGCAAAAGGAGGAAGATCCTAATGTTCTGGAAGTTAGGATTAAGGTTGTGATGTAGACTCTGACTGTTCTGATTCAACTCGTTGTTATGTGGGTTTCTCCTTCTATGATTCTTGTTTCTTCTATTTATGTTGTTGTTGTTATTTTTTCTTTTCCTATGGAGTTTGTTGTTGTTGCGGTTCTTTTGCAGATTCATTAGAATCATCAAACTCTAGAACCAAATTGCGTTTAAGACATTTGGGTGACGGCGTTTCTTTCTTCACTTATTATGTGGGAACCTTTTCCTTCTTTGCTGATTGACGTCAAGCTGGAGAAGTCTTTCTATTTTATCCTATATTTATATTATCCCCTACAGGCTTCTTGGCCCGTGGCTCAACCGAATCAAGGTTAGACTGGCCAGTTTCTCTCAACACTTGCTTGATAAATTCATCAATGATCTTGGTATATTTGTGACTCGTGAGACCCAATGTCATTTCTATTTGGTGTCCATCCTAGGGCGGTACCAGACGTGAATCAAACTCTTTTGTGTATCTCCATTTCACTTCAGGAGAGGGGTAAGAGCGTTCAATGGTGTAGCTTATCTTGGTGCTAAGACACAAAGAAGCCTTTTGAAATCCACCCTAGTAGCCTTCTCAGATTCAAAATCATAAACAACATTTACCAGACTTGTTTGTTCACAGATGACCTCGAATAATAGGGTTTCCTTAGTTCACATCGAAGTTGAGTAGCACAACAGTCAATACAATATCCAAAAGACATTTCCAGTCAAGATAGTTTTGAACCTCGGATTTTTTTTTTCTTTTAAGATAGATGTAAGTTTGTTGAACACATATTTATAGAACTAAGTATAAAACATTCATTCATCAACAAACATCTTCAATGCATATAATCAAAAAAACTTTTAAATAAAATGAACGAAGCATTGAAACAAACAGTCAAAAAATAAACCAATTAAACCACGCAATGTGATTGATTACCAACTTATTTTAATATAATTTTCAAGGAGAATGGTGTGGACATAAAATATAAAATCCAGACCATGAATATATCTAATAATATATTAATCTTCGATCAATCCTTAAATAAAACTTCCAATAATTAATCTAAAAATTATTATATTAATTGTATCTTATATTAATATTTATTGACTCTACTATGAAATAAATATTGAACTATTCAACACCGATTCATATCACAAACTGAATCCTTTTTAATAAATTATTTCTTGCATTTAAGATTTCATATCCATTAATAAATTAAAGATTGATGACAACTTATATTAATTAATATATTGATCCAAGTCTGTATGGACTGTGAACTTTATTTTAAAATGAGTTGGTCGCGTTACCTTTTGAGATAATTGATCCACCACACGGTCTATAGTGTATCAAAATGGACTTGTTTGTAATATATAATCAAAAAATAAATGATCAATATGTAAAGCACATATCAAGTTCGAATTTGTCCTATAAGTTCATTTACTAAGTGATATAGATCAAGGATATGATATGTAGTTACCCAGATCATAGGAAATGATATGTCCTCCATGCGAAAGATAAACTTATGATCTGCCTAAATGAATCATCTGTATATCTAATCCTTCATGCCATGTCATCATCGTTTCCAACATACCACTTATGGTAATTGTTGGTCCCGAAACGAGTATTCTGGTGTATGGGGGGAGGGGGAATACACCAGTTTAAATTTTTTTTAGATTAAGAAAGATTTTCAGTTGAGATTAAAATCTGAAGGGAGGTTGCTTCAGTCTAGAGTGTAACTTTAGATAGTAATCCTTCAGTCTACACTTAGTGTTTGACTGATGGACTAATATGTTAAGTGTTGCAGCGCGGAAGTGGTGGTTTTAGAAGCTTACTCGTTTATCAAAAAATTTAATGTTAATGTTCACTTTTACACTTAGTCAGTATTCAATAGATGCAATATAGCGTTAGAGAATAAATACTGAAAGTAAATAGCGAAGACACAGAGTTTGGTTTGCGTGGTTAGGAGATAAAAACTCATACGTCCACTTACAGTGATCAACCTTTGAAGGTTTGGTGAACAATAGTATCTGATCACTTCCAGCTAAAGACTAAGTCTAAGCTAGATCTATTCTTCAGTTACAATTTGTATCGCTAAGAACACACTAAAGGTTTTACAGTGAGTGCAAGAGTGTTCTAAAACTGAAAGCTTAAGTGTAGAAGAAAGCTTGAGAACGATAGAGCAATAGAGCGATTGTGCGTATGAGAGCTTAGTAATCGGTGTTTGAAGCGTTTGAAGTAGCGGGGTATTTATAGAACACTCTCAAGAATATATTCTTTGTGAGAGAGAGCTTCGTCCGTAGCATTTGAAATTCTTCTCGTTGGAGTCGTCGTCCTTTTTAGCATTTCTAGTGTCTGCAACAAGATTTTGTTTCACCTTCTTGTCCAGAAGTGGTAATTCCTATAGAATTAGCATCGCACTCAGTAGCAAGCTTAACTTTAGTGGAAACTTCAGTGCAGAGCTTCCGAAACGATATCTTCATGCTTCAATTAACTTCAACTTCAATACTTCAGGACATGACTTCAGTGACATGGTCCTACAGTGTTGGCTTAAAGACTGAGTTATAGAAAACTTCAGTACTGGTCTTGAACTTCAGTCTTGAATCTCTTAGGTCACATGTACCTGTAAACTGAACTCCTTAACAAGTGAGTTCTAAGATAAGACTAGAGACTAGATTTCAGTTTTGAACTTAATACATCTTTCAGGGGAGATTTTGGAATATTAAACAAAACCTTTATAAATATTTCCTAACAGTAATGTGATTCAAACCTGCGAAAGGGCGATACCTCAAATGGCAAAAAAGACATGGCTGAGAGTACAAAAGGGTAAACGGTTAGTTTCTACTCCAACGGCTAGTTTCTAAATTCCTTCTCTATAAATACTCCATATCACTCTCACAAACTCCATTGCAATCGAAGCACTCATACTTTGAAGAATTTCTCAAGGTCTTCGTACTATTAGAGATTTCTAAATACTTTGGGTTCATATTCTTAGCTTACCATTTCAAACTTCTTAAGCTTAGAATATTATCTTGGAACTCATAATATTTTTCAGAATACGCTTTTGTAATACCCAGTAGTTCTAAGTTCTCCCTTCATAGCTTGTTATCTCTAGCTGGGCTTGGGAAGAAATCTTTGTTTCATTTTCATTGTAAGTTGTAAGGTTCATGACCTATTAACTCGTGTACAAGATGTTGTTAGTTCTTGACTTGAATTGTGACTGGTACTCGGCCAATCTAAACAAAAGGGATAATATTATTCTTCTTTAGTGTGGGATGAATGAGGAATAAATGGTGAAATTATAATTTAAATAGTAGTTATAGATATAAAAAAAATAAAAGAGAGAGAGATATAAAGAATATATGATTATACTCTGAATTTTTCTTTTAAAAGAATAAATTAATCTAGAACCCAATTAACCTAATGTATAAACGAAATTTCATTTGAATAATTAGTGTAATTGTGGTTTAAGGGCAAAATAGTCACGATTGAGTACAGTATGAATATTTTTATTGATTGGGACATATTGTGTCTTAAATATCTGTATATATTATATTAGTTGGAGAGAAATGAGAGTCGTTTTGTGCTTACAAGAAAGGGAAAGAAAGAGTGGAGAGAAGAGAGAAGAGAAGAAAAGCAAAGCAAAGCGAAAGAAGAGAAATGGACAAGTACGATTTGGTTAAACATTTAGGTGCTGGAAATTTTGGAGTTGCAAGGCTTCTTAGGCATAAAGAAACTAAGGAGCTCGTCGCCATGAAGTATATTGAGCGTGGACAAAAGGTACTTTCCTTTTCTTTTTTCTTTTGCTTTTATTTGTGTGTGTGTGTGTGTTATTTTATTAATTATTTTTCTTGAACCTTGATATAATTTGAAGGAAATTAGCTAACAATAATTAATATTTCTGAAAATATTACAGATTGATGAAAATGTGGCTAGAGAAATCATCAACCACAGATCGCTTCGCCATCCCAATATTATTCGTTTTAAAGAGGTTGGATCTATCTCATTGTTTGGTTTTTAAATTATTCTTTCATCTTACTGTGGTTAATTCTTGATATATTTGTTTTGTAATTGGGTAGGTGGTTGTGACGCCAACACATTTGGCAATCGTGATGGAGTATGCTGCTGGTGGAGAGCTATTTGATCGAATATGTAGTGCTGGTAGATTCAGTGAAGATGAGGTCTGATATATAACTCTAGCTATTAATTAATACAAAATATCTTCTTATTAGGACTTTAGGGTTATTAATATTTTAATTATCTAACTACATTTTTGTTTGCTTTTTTATAATTAAATCAGGCGAGGTACTTCTTCCAGCAATTGATTTCTGGAGTATCTTTTTGCCACTCCATGGTATGTACATGAACAATTCCTAAATAATACCAGTGGTATTTAGAAATCCATTTTTATTTATTTCATTTCAGTTTTATTTATAAATGAAAGTAAATTTTTTAATTAATTTCCCTCCATTTACCACTTTCAGTTGTTTTTAGAATAATCTCATTCAATATTGGGTTTATTTGGTCGATTAAATGGGTAGTATATATTAACAATTTTTGACATTTTATTTTATTTTTATTAATTTATCATTGATTATCACGGTTATAAATTGAAACTTATGCTATAGAATGTAGTATCAGTGTCTAGAAATAAAAGTAATTATGCAATATTGATGGACTAAATTTTGATAGGTGGAGATGTGACATGCATTGACATACTTAGGCTTAATGTATAGATTTTGAATAGGTTGACTAATTTGTTGTACAATTATTTGTTGAATTAATTTGGGCAAGTAATGTTGAACCTAAGCATGTGCAAATGAAATGCAGCAAATATGCCACAGAGATCTGAAATTGGAAAATACGCTGTTAGATGGAAGCCCAGCACCCCGCCTCAAAATCTGTGACTTTGGCTACTCCAAGGTAGTGCTATTTTATATCTTATTTCAATCAAACCAATAATACTAATTGACTTATATAAATAATTCCAACATAATACACTGATCTTAAAATGATTTATTTAAATTATCAGTCATCGGTGTTACACTCAAACCCCAAGTCTACAGTGGGAACGCCGGCGTATATAGCACCGGAAGTCCTCTCTCGCCGGGAATATGACGGCAAGGTATAATAATACTATTTTTCCAATTTAAACTCTACTAAATTTTACAACCCATGTGTTCTTTTAATTGCATTAAAGTATTAAACAACCTTTGTGTTCTTAAAACGATGATTTATAAATGTATAACTAGATAAAATAGTGAAATTTCGTAATATCCCTTTTACATTACTTTTAATAGGTCGTTTAATTAGATGCTCTCAAATGTCTAAATGTTGCCATGTTTTACAACAAGAGAAGCATCAAACCGACTCTTCTATAAAAATGTCTTATCTTCAACTAATTTTTGGATTCAAAACTTAAAACTACACTTACATTTTAGATTTCTATAGTCTTTAATTAATATTTTTATTCTGTTTGTACCCCCATTAATGAACTAATGTAAAGTACAAATTTTATAAATTAATTGGCAGGAAGATTAAGAATTGTTAAACATCTAATGTAGTTATATTTATTACGTTATATTTGTTAAAAAGTTTTTTAAAGTGTACATAAAATTTAGGCGTGCCAATAAGGGTAATAACACTAACAGGTACAATTGTTGAAATTAATTACATAAACAGTTACTCCCTCTGTCCCACTAATAACGACTCATTTACTTTATACACGAAGACCAAGAAACACCTAATATTTACCTATAGCACAAAACCCAAAAAATACCCCATGTGCAAATGTTTTACTTAATAAGGAAATGGGTCATTATTAATGGGACGTCCCAAAATGGAAAATGGGTCGTTATTAGCGGGACGGATGGAGTATTTTTTTAATACTAATTTGTGCAATTAATTAAACAAAATAGCCAAAAAAGATGGTAAAAGACAAATAATAGCCACAAACATAATACTATTTAAATTAGTTATTTTGAATGTGAATTACCATAAATACCCTTCTACTTATATTTAATGGTACGAATGGTATGAAATATATGAATAATATTCATTCATACGACTCATACACACATACAACTTAATAAAATTAAGTATTACGTATGAATGGTACGATTTGATAGAATTCACACTCTTTATACTCAGAAATATAATATAATTATAAAAGTATTTTAGTGCAAAAAATGTGTATATGGCTAGAATTTAAAGTAGTATTTTGTTGGAGGCTAGTTTTTTTGTCTTTTAAGATCTTTTTTGACTATTTGTAATATATATATATATATATAATTTTTAATATTTTTTTTGGATGAATATTGAGTAACATGGTTAACACATGCACTATCACATGGAGTAATTTTCTCTTCGTTGACTATTAACTTATTGACCAAAGAACTACTCATATTCCTTATTCACATCACATGAGCAACACTTAATTACTACCCACTAGTTTTGAAAAGAGAGTGTCGGTGTCTACTGTAAAATATATTATTCATTTTATCTATTTTGATTATTTTTTTATTGATGGGAAATAGTCAGCTGATGTGTGGTCATGTGGAGTTACACTTTACGTGATGCTGGTGGGTGCTTACCCTTTCGAAGATCCAGACGATTCTAAGAATTTCAGAAAAACTATTTCAGTAAGTGTTTGTTTACATTTTATTACATAAATCAAAATGGATATACAATATATATAAACCATTTATTTTGCATTGATCAAAATGGATATACAACATAAATAAAAAATATAACTTTTTATAGTAATTCATTCTTATATTTAAAAATGATTTGATGTGGATCCTCCAATATTTTACAGAGAATAATGGCCGTGCAATACAAAATTCCAGATTACGTTCATATCTCTCAGGATTGCAAGCATTTGCTCTCCCGAATTTTTGTTGCAAATTCTTCCCGGGTAAGTATTTTAGTTGTTGCAGTACTTGTAGTATTAATGAAATATAAATAGCATACTATTCTATTTATATAATTTATAATTTAAATAAACTATATTTTAACCAAAACAAAAGTAGCATAATGAAAGAACCTTTTGGAAGTAAATAATTCAATACCGAGTAAAATTTATGGAATGATCAATGTCTAGCACTCTAGCTTAGCTGCTTAAGCTTATATAATGAAACAACCTTAAACTGTTAAACATGATCAACATGGAAGTTGGAATTAAAAAACTCAACAACAACCAGAGTTTATGGTGATTTAGAGTGCGCTTATAATTAATTAGAATAATTTTCATTTTTAGTATTACTTTAATCTCATCCTTTTATGTGGATATGATTAATTAGAATAATCCACTTTATTTGAATTACTTTAATCTCACTCTTCTAGTGGCATACAAATTAAGGAAATAATCCGTTATTGGAGCCTTAATCACGGGTTTGGATATCTTATAACTCTAATCCTAATTAGTAAACACTAAATTAACTTGTATTATTTTTATCTATCTAGACTTATCCTTACTTATCATGCTTACACTCCCTTTAGGGGTCGTTTGGTTTGATTGATAGGATAGATATGATTAATAGCTTTAAATCTCTACCTTCCTATCCATAATTCTCCTTCTCCTTAAGAATTTAGTCATTTTTTATGCCCCTTAATCACTCAAATGCTTGATTTTATAATCAAGCAAAATTTGGTGTGATTATATAATCAAGCATTTGAGTGATTAAGAGGTATAAAAAATGACTAAATTTATAAGGAATTAGATAATTATAGATAGGAATGTAGAGATTTAAAGCTAT
The DNA here is from genome assembly GCA_026898415.1 of Leonotis leonurus. Classification (NCBI taxonomy): domain Eukaryota; kingdom Viridiplantae; phylum Streptophyta; class Magnoliopsida; order Lamiales; family Lamiaceae; genus Leonotis; species Leonotis leonurus. The sequence goes on from JAPKLX010000070.1 coordinate 697,408, forward strand.
TAATCATATCTATCCTATCAATTCTATCATTCAAATCAAACCACCCCTTAGCTGATTAATTCCAAAATGTTATAGAAAATTTTAAGCTCCATATTTTATTAAAATGTAAATTCTGCTTTAAAAAAAGATAATTACTCCATGCATTCTATTTATTTGGACGTATTTAATTATAAAATTTATAACCTTTTTTAAAGTTATAACAATTTTAATTAAATGTGTAAATTAATGAAACTTACATAGTACTTTTTATTTTCTCTACTCCACTAAATATGGTTATTACTTATATTGTCTTAATATGATCAAATTTGTTCTTTAATTAATTTCGTATTTGTCTAACATTTCTTGTTTTAATAGTTAAATGACACGTGACAATTTTAAAACCTTTTAATTTTTTTTATTGAATCTATAAAGATTTATTACGTAGAATTATATATATATAATATATATATATATATATATTCTTTAAATTTAAACTCTTAAATATTATTACTAATTAAGTTATTAATATTAATATATTAAAGTAACAAATATCCTACCCCGGCTATATATCATCCCATTTTGCATGGCATGATACTGTATGTACCACATTTGTGTCTCATCTTCTATGTCCATAGATAAATTTTAATTTATTTTTTAATTTTAACTTTATATGTTTTAGTTTAATTTTATACATAATATTAGAGTTCATCCCATCTCAAATAGGGTTTATAATTATTTTTAATATTAATTAATTTTTAGGATTTATAAATTCAAAATTAGAGTATATAATTTTTTAAATAATTATTAATTAATTATATCATAATAAAAATTTTATTTTTAAAAACTATTTAAATGATAAATTTAATTATGGAATATGGAATATGAAACACAATCGTAGATGATCTCATCCCATTTTACTGGTCTTATTTGCAAATGAAACGAATTTCTCTAAACACAGATCATAATCTTCCACATAATTATTGCATTAATTATCAGCTGATTACTTACAAATATAGAATCTTGCATGAATTGCATGGTTCAGAGAATCAGCATAAAAGAGATTAAGAACCATCCATGGTTCCTGAAGAACTTGCCACGAGAACTTACAGAAGCAAATCAAGCAGTGTACTACCAGAGAGACAACCCTAGCTTGTCTTCACTCCAAAGTGTTGATGAGATCATGAAACTTGTAAGCGAAGCTCGGAAACCTCCTCAGTCCTCGAGGCCCCTCGGCTTCAAATGGGGTGGAGAAGAAGACGAGGAAGCAGTTGAAGAGGAGGAGGAGGTGGAGGAGGAAGATGACGAAGAAGAAGATTATTATGAGAAGCAGGTGAAGCAAGTTCATGCTAGTGGGGAGTTTCATATTAATTGATATTCATTGTGTTTATTTAGTTTATTAAATCTTTGACAAAGCTAAACTATATGTCATCTACAGATTTATCATGTTGGATTTTAAAATAAATAGACATCAACATTTACATCTTTGATTGGTATTGTCGTAGGGCATGCTAATTAATATGCTATTTCTACGTCAATTACTCAGAATTATAAAATATGTGGAAGTGCTGGCATTGACGTGACATTAAACATAACAAACGTTTATGTTGTATATTTTAACCTTATTAAAAAGACATCATTTTATATAATTATATGATATGTTACATTAAATTATAAAAGAGTAGTTGATTGTCACATTATAATTAACTTTCTCAATTTTGTAGTCTGACTTTTGAGAATTAAATTAGAACTTCAATAGGGTTAATATGATAAAATAACTGTTTTTTAAAGGGGACCACTGAAATAGTCAATTTTCAAATAAAAAAAATAGTCATTTATTTAAAAAAAAAGAAAAAGTAATCACTCTTATATTAATATCCTGATCATAATTACATGACCAAAACAAGTCATGCTCGTGTAATTACATGTGTGATTATGGAGATGAAATTACACGAGCACGACTGTCAATTGGTCAAACTCGTGAAATTACATGTATGATTGTGTGATAAAATTAATACACGAGCACGACTGTCACTTGATCATGCTCGTGTAATAACATGTGTAATACAAGAGATGAAATTACACGAGCACGACTGTCAATTAGTCAAACTCGTGTAATTACATCGTGGTAACCAAGATAGCGTTAGAGTAAAACCTACCTAATCCTTTTCACAAAGAACCTGAATGAGAAGACGTTCGTGAGGCACGTAGAAAGACTAGGAGTGAGACGTACAACAAAACTACTTTTGGGGATATACAGAATATGAAGGAATTGAAATGGAGAAATAAAACGAAACTGGATACTCTGAAAGGCGTGAAGTCACTTTCAGATCGAATCAATTCGACGGTACTGTCGAATTATCCAATCGGATACAAATCAGAGTTTTAACTTTAGTATGTGTTGTATAGAGGGAATTTTGATCAATGGTGAAGAGGAAATTCGACTAACTTCCTGAAAATTACAGTCTGAACATTTAAATACACGCGCATAACCGCTACCCAGTGACCGCTGGGAAGCCAGCGGTCGCTGGCTACTGCATTCTGTATTTTACAGCGAGTGACTGCCAGCGACCGCTGGGAAGCCAGCGGCCGCTGGCTACTGTTCTCGTTCAGAATCTGCAGCCCAGCGGTCGCTGGCGACACATTTCAGTTTCTATGAATTTCTTATACAGCTCGACCCCAGCCAGGGGCTCTGCCCCTTGGACCCCGCCAGGGGCTGCCGCCCCTTGGACCCTGCTATCGGGGGCGCTGCCCCCGAACCCCCGTCCTTTAAGGGCTTCGTCCCTAATATCATAACAACCTCATATAAGCGTGCACTCCGCACCACCAAACTTATACGATGCATTGTTATGACGGCATTGATCAAACAAGTCAATCCAATTACACTAAAATATCCAACAACTACTTTGAGTATAAGTGGGAGAAAAAGGAGGTGAAGGAATGTGAGAAGGATTAGAGGATTGAGTGAGTGTGGCTATTGAACCTGCTCCTTTAGTAGTCATCTTGTTTTCGATGAATGATATAAGCTTCATGCAGTGTTCATCTGAGAAATCCACTCCATCATTTTCATCATCATCCACATAGTTAACTGATTCTTCTCATTAGATCTGTCATTAGAGAACTGATTCTTTCCCCTTCCATAGCCAAAACTAGGTGGATAGCCATGCAATTCATAGCACCTTTCCGTAGTGTGACTGGATTTTCCACAATATGTGCAAAGAAATTTACCTTTGCCTCGACCAGTAACATCATTAGCAACAATGCTAGGGAGTTCACTTGATGTAGGAGACAAATCATGCACTTGTCCTCCATCGATTTTTCTTTGACGTTCCTCTTGAGAAGCCAATGCAAAGATCTTTAATATATGAGGAAAAGGAACAATAGACAAAAGTTGAGTTCGAAGTTGAACATAATTCGAATTCAGTCATTCCAAAAAATAAAATGCGCAATCTTGCGATTGGTGATCACTCCATTTCTTTGCTCCATCACAGCGGCAATAACCACAACTGCACCAGTTGAGTGGTTGCAACTCTCTATATTCATCACATATAGTTCTTAAACTAGTGTGATAACCACTTACATCCAAGGATCCTTGTTTATGATTCATCAATTTCTGCCTGAGTTAGAAAACTCTGGGCAAGTCAGCTTGTGAGAATCGGTCATGGAGATCTGACCAAATTTGTGATGCAATTCCAATATATATAATACTTGATGTAATCTCTTGAATCACCGAGTTCCTCATCCATGAAATCACCATTTTTGTTGTTGCATCTAAGCCAAGCAACATATTGAGCATAATTCTCAGATGACTTCACAATTGATCCATACACAAAACCAAGCTTGTTCTTAGCTTGGAGAGATGTCACCATAGAGCGAGACCAATTTATGTAATTTGATGAATTGAGCGGCTGATTCACAATAATAGCACCAGGATTATCACTTGCGTTAATATAAAATGGACTGCTGCTATCATCAACCGTAAAGCTAGCAACCTCCTTCCCGTTTGGACGAACCATCTTTTCAACCAGAGATTAGATACAACAGAGAAGAAAATGATACAGAGACGCGTGGGGGTAAACCCTACACGCTCTGATACCATGTAAAGATTGTGGAGTAAAATTCCATGGAAGAAAATAACAAGAAAAGAGGGAGAACGAAGAAGAAGAGAGAATAGTTTGTTATTTGATGAGAGAGAAGAAAACCATATTCTGTTATCTCAACAACTACCACCATACATGTGTTTATATACTATTAATTAGAGCATTGCTGACTAGGACAAGCAATAACTAATAAAATCGTAATCACAAGTAAAGTGCGACTTTCAAGCAACTTCTTTCTCCTTCTTATTCCATCTAGTACATCCATGCATGCACCAGAAATATCGCGACTCCTCTTCCCAACTGATTCTCCCAACGACTAGTTCTCCAACTACTCGAAACATCTAGCTCATTCTTTATTGCTCATTCTTCATACCTCCCATCTTCGGTCTCCTCTGTTCTCCTTCTTCACAAATGCAGCCTTCTCCCTCATCAATTTCGCCGCCTTCTTCAGGCTACATCTCGCCGCTGTAGCCTACTGCCAAACCAACAACATTCTCTTCTTCCACCCAAGGTTTTTCATCATTTACTTTTTTTTTTCTTCCCCACAATCAACACTTAGATTTTCCATTTTATTGTTTTCCTCAATTTACAGGTCAAAGCTTTGAATTTCCGGACTGTTCGATCTCGGTTTTTGGAGTGAGTTTGCGATGATAAAATAAAGAATAAGATGGACACGAGATTTACGTGGTTCGATCGTTAATTAGATCTACGTCCACGGAGAGAAGAGAGAGCCTTTATATTAATTTGAGTTCTCGAGAGTAGAAAATACAGAATCCGTCCCTAATCTAGCTTTAGAGACTGTATTTATAGATAATTAGAGGTAGTTACAGCCGATCCGAGATCGTGGGGCGTGAGGTCATGGGCTGGGCTAAGTCTTTTGGGCCTCTCTACTTTTGGGCCGAGCTGTTCTTGGGCCGAGCTGCTCTTGGGCCGAGGTGTTCTTGGGCCGAGCTGTTCTTGGGCCTTAGTCTCGTTTGGGCTACATCCTATCACATCCCCCCCAAAAGAAGATCATCAACGAAGTCGAGAGCTTGACGAGGTTGATGTGTTTGCCGAAGTGAAGATCTGGACGAGGTGATGATCTTATTGATGAAGTTGGAATTTGTCCGAGCTTATTTCTATGGACGAGGTCGAAGTGTTATTGTTGAAGACGAAGTCGAGGTGGGAAACTGTTGTAGGGAGTCCCGTGTGACACGCGTCACCTTCCTATTGCTGCAGACGAAAAGGCGGGATTTTGAAAAAGGACGGTTGGAAAAAGGTGGAAGTGATGTCTATAAAAGCTTGCTTTATACGCTTTCATTCACTTTCTGCCATTTCTGAAATTCTCTCTTACTTGCTGCAAGAAAATCCTTCAAAAAGCTCTCTGCCTTTCCGCCGTCGTCAGTTTCAGCACTTTAGTCGGAAGTTCTTGTGACAAGTAAGTTATCTTCGTTGTTCAAAATGTCTTCTTCTTCATCTCGCACTCCTACCAATATAGATGTAGAGAATGTAGAGTCCTCTACGCCGCCTAGGGTTTTCCAGGCGAAGGTTACTGTAAGTGTGTTTACTCGAGCGCTTATTCCTCCTGTTCCTCGCGTAATCAAGTTTTTGCCGTTGGTGGGGTCGGACGCAGCCCTTGAGTATTCTTCCACTATGAGTGAATCTCATATGATAAATCTAGCCCAAAAATTTTTATTTCCAGAGTCTGTAGAGATGGTTTTACCTCGGCCGGAGGATAGGGGTAGCTCGGGGGCTCAGGTCTCCGGTTCGGGCGTGCCTCAAGGGATGTCGTTTCCCGAGGTGAGTACACTTACATTCTCTCTTTTGTCTTTTCCTTGTTTTGTATGCTGACATCGCTAGTGCAGGCGGCTGATGTGGCGATGGACGGGCTGAAGGCCCTAGCGAACTTCGTCGCTGGCGGGGTCGAACAGTTCTGGAGCTTGTCCGCCGAGCTCGAGGCAACGAGGGCCGGGGCGGCGAAGGCGGCGAGTCAGGAGGCCAAGACTCTATCTGCTCTAAAGGATGCAGATAGAAAGGCGGCCGGCCTGGAGGCCGAAGTCGCGGAGCTGAGGGCCGAGCTGGCCGGGGAGCAGGAGAGGATAAGTCGAGCTGCTGCCGAGCAGGGTGGTGTGCTCCGGGCCCTTGCTGAGCGGATCTTCCTCGTCACGTCGGGTAGGGCCGGCATTTTGACGAGGTGAAGTTGAACCTCGCCGAGGTGATGCGATGTCTCCTCGGCGATCCCGTCTTCGAGGGAGTTCGTCATTTCTTCCCTCGACAATCTGGAGACTCGGGGGACGAGGTCGTTGTCGTGATGGCCCAGCTCTATCTTCCTCGTCTTGACTCCGTTGCCGATGTTGTTCGGCGAACTTGAGGAAGTCTTGTTCATGGAGGTCCAGGTATGCTTTAAGCACATCTCCGAGCTGAGGTTGGAGCGCGGTGTTCCCCTGTTGACGACCTTGATTTAGCCCCCCGCTACTAATGGAGTCACTAGATCGGTTTGAGTGGACGTCTTCCACGTGACCGTCAGGAGTTCGGCGGATTACGGGCTGCCCATCAGATCGGGCATGGCGTTCATCCCCTTCATTGATGGATGTACGAGGTGGGTTGGCAGGTAGTTCGGCCTGGTTCTGTTTTCCTTTGGCAGCAGCGGGTATAGCGGTAGAGCGGGTAGATCTCACCATCGTATTTTCACTCAGAAACGTTAATCGAATTCACAGAATTTATTTTCGTTCCCACAGACGGCGCCAGTGTTCGATCTCGGTTTTTGGAGTGAGTTTGCGATGATAAAATAAAGAATAAGATGGACACGAGATTTACGTGGTTCGATCGTTAATTAGATCTACGTCCACGGAGAGAAGATAGAGCCTTTATATTAATTTGAGTTCTCGAGAGTAGAAAATACAGAATTCATCCCTAATCTAGCTTTAGAGACTGTATTTATAGATAATTAGAGGTAGTTACAGCGGATCCGAGATCGTGGGGCGTGAGATCCGGGGTCATGGGCTGGGCTAAGTCTTTTGGGCCTCTCTACTTTTGGGCCGAGCTGTTCTTGGGCCTTAGTCTCGTTTGGGCTACATCCTATCACGGACAATTCTCCAAGGATTCTTCCCCTTTCCTCTCCAATCGAGTAAGAAACTCGATTAAGGTAAAAGCCTCAATTCTCGACTCCAACAGCCTCTGCTGCAAAGATGTCGCGAATGTAGCACCTTTTTCTTTTAAGTTCAGTGGTATAGATTTTCACTGGTCATGTGTTATTGCTTAAAAAAATTATTTTTATTGTTGTTGAGTTGTTGAAGATTTATGAGGTAGCAGCTAGTTGGACTTGATTTACAGTTTATAAACTCGTTGATGTTCAGTAGTTGTGTAGGAGTTGTTTCATAATTTGTGAAGTATTCATATGGTTCAAGACTTAGAGACATTCAAGACTTAAAGCATTCAAGACTTGGGCATATTCTAAGTTGAATTTCATGCTTACAATTGACAAAGGAAAGCTAGCATGTTAAAAAAAATGTAAGTAATGTAAAAGTGATAACCTTATTGGTTGAGAATAACAAGGTAGAGGGAGATGATGACTTGCGGCTCCTTTCTCTTTTCTATCCGTTTTCTTTATTTATTTATTTATTTTCCTCATTCATTCCTTCCGCAGGTACCAACACAAAGTTTGGTGATGTTAATGGAGTGTTATATAGACTAAATGGTAACAAAGAGAGGTTGTTCATGGAAGATAATTTGCTGGTTGAAAACAAGAGGTCTGGGTGATTACACGATCTAATCAAAATCTAGATAGCAGATTAATTTTGTTTTTCGTCTTCTAGTTCTAGGGATAGATATATAGGCGTGTTGTAATATTACGTGAACTAATATTAAACTCAAATAATGTATGTTTGGACTTTTATTATGCATCATTGGGCTATCAATAAGATTCGGCTTTTATTTCTCTACTTGATCTTTTATTAAAGTATTCTGGATATTAAATATATTTAGTCTCATAACACTTAATTACATAAGGTATGGTAATTAAATAAAAAAGTTCAATAATAATAATAATCTCAATCTCAATTGAGCAATTATCAAATTTAAATATGAGTTCATCATAATTTATGTCAAACTTGAGTAATAATTAATGAAATTAAAACTCAATAATGGAGTTTAAATTTCCTACCAAAGGCACGGGTATTACAATTCATACTATTTCTCATCTATCTTTTTGGATGTATAGTGTTGGGTTTTTGAACCTTGCATTGATTTATTAGTTTTTTAATCATACCAATACCATATAAGACATTCACAATTTTGTATCAATCTAATTGCCATCAAGATCAACATTGCATTGCTTTCTATGAGTTCTATAAATACATCACATTGCATTGCCTTCTATGAATATTAATTGTTATAATACAATAATTTCTTCAGTATAGCAACAAAGAACCCAAAATGCCAACACATCTTATTAAGGAGATCCGATCCAACAGAAGCAAACACACATAAAAATGCACCAGTTAATCAGTTACAACATAAAAATGCACCAGCTAATCAGTTACAACAAAATGTCTCGTTCAAAATGTTAGGGTTTGTATACCTCAAACATGTTTATTGATTAAACGTTGTATCAAACTTGTTTTCAATTTCATTTTAAATGAGAATAAATGTTCATATCATTGGTTTGTTATTTATTTTCTTTGATTCTTGACTTGCAAACAAGTTCCTCTTCTATGATTGTAGACTATGTGGTTGATCCATTATCACAGAAGATAACACAGTCGGCTCTTTTGTAGAATAAAGTTCCGAGCCTAGACAGACTTGGACAGTCTAGTCGGTAAAGGCTACGGTATCATTTGATGCAAGAGTTGATCTTAGCCCACAGAATGATATCCGTATGTATATGTTGACATACATGCTTGCATATATATATATAATGAGGTTTCATAGTGAGATAAGTTCTATGTGTTGTTACTAGGGGTGTCACGGTACGGTATACCTTATTAAAATTGTCATACCTTATACCTTACATTTACCTTCGGTATGAAAAATTTCATACCGTTACCTTACCATACTTTTCGGTATACCTTACTTTCGGTATGATATTTTTACATACCTATACCTTACCTTACTTCGATATACCTTTTTTTGCGATATACCAGAATTTATTTATAATCAAAATCACCTTAAACATACAAGGTCTAACATATAAAAAACATAAAGTATTATTTTTTATTAACATAATTTATGAGATAAGCCACTAATATCATATAATTAATTACAAGATATTAACTAACTATATTATTGTATTTTCGTATAATTAATTAACTAGATTTATGCATATAATTATAATTAATTTGATCATTTATGAATGATATATTATAAAAATAATAATATATTTTCATTAATTATATATTACCACTTATATTATATTTAGTAACTAATAGATCGTGTAATTATATCATAATTATTTAGTTATGTAACAAAATATATATATATATATATATTAGTTTATCGTTATTATTTAAGATAATAAGTAGTATATAAATTATTGTTCAATATTTTTAATTATCAATAAACTCACATGTTTTTGTAGTTTGTCATTCATATTTATTAATTATTATTCATAATTTATGAATGAACAATTTTATTATAATTCAAATCGAATATATATGTACATGTAATATTATAAATATATGTATAAATATATATCGATATATACCAAAATAACGGTATATACCGCGGTACGGTATATGACGGTATACCTCGGTATTTGAAAAAATTATACCTTTACCTTACCTAAAAGTTCGGTACGATATGATACCTTACAAAAAATGTCGGTATACCTTATATTCGGTATTTTACGATATTTTTCGGTACGGTAAGTACAGTATACCATTTTTTCGGTAAATTTTGACAGCCCTAGTTGTTACTTAGAACGAGATCTCGGAGATTATTTATTTCTTAATCTGTGACAATGACATTAGTATACACGACTAATTATACACTATTTTGATTCATTTGCACTTTCAAATTTTTCGTAACCCTATATAATAATGTCTTGGGTGATGGTAATTGGTTTAACGAGAAGTGCTCAATTGTGTATCGCATTGAATCTCATCGAATCGCATCTCGGTGACTAAAAAATTCACGTTGACTAATTCCACACAAACTTTGTATTATTATGAGTAATTCCACACAAAATTTATTACACATTTTCTCATATTATAAGTTGCTTATTTGCTCTTCTCTTACTCACTTCCATTTCGAATTGTTTAGTTTAAGTGGCCCATATGACGAAAAAGGATATAATTAAATATATCTATAATTAGAAATGAGTTGCTATAGCTAGCATACATGTGCATGATAGTTCTTTAAAATCTTAACATGTGCTTTAGATTTTGATCGAAGAGAATATATATTTTTGCATCTTTGTAGGTATGTCTTTTTAAATTTTATAACAAAAGGATAGATAGACAGAGAAATTAAGACTGCAAAATAGTTGAAAAAAATAAGTGAATATATAAGAGACAGTATGAATCAAGTCGCTGGACAAATTGGTCAAACTTACACTCACATCTCCAGCAACCTTCACTTCATATAAACCATAGGAATTTATGCTAGACAAAGAATTTTCTTCTTTACTCGATCATCAAAAATGTAAAAGTACAATAGTCATATTTATGAATAAATAGTCTCATCTATGTATCTTACTTGCAGATACATTAACTAATCAATAAGACAAAGTAGAAACAATCATCAAGAAACCTTGAAATGTAACTTCAAATTTCCGGGTTCTATGTTAAATCTATTAATTTGACCAAACACCTTATTAATTTAGAGAAATATTAATGAATCACCGAACATACATATAAGCATTTTATTTCTTCTTAAGGAGAAAATAAGCATAATCATATAAGAAGTCTTACCAGTATCAAATAAATTCTTCCTATATTGACTATTGACTATAACTTTGTTCGAAATCACATTATCACAATAACTCCTAAATATAATATGCAAAATTTTAATTTTTCTCCATCCAACTTTTGTAGCAATAATCCCAAAGAATACCGTTAAGTTATTGTTTTCTATTTGGGAATATGGAAAATGATATTCTAATAAACAATTATCTCCTAGTGAGAACTCCTCTTCACATAGTCATAATTAAATCATCAGACAAAGATATACTGATACTAAAAATTGACTAATATAAGGTTTTATTTTACACTTGAAGAATAATTACATACCTCTGAATGAGCCGATTGTAATTCAAACTTGAATCACTTGCAGAAAGAAAGTGCAAAACTATTCTTGTGCTAGCAGCAAAAGTTATGTTCATTCCAAAAAATAGGAGACTATTGGGAACCTTTTTTATGATTGTGAAAATCACAATTTATATGTTTTGTTGATGCGAAATCATAATATGTATGTATGTTATTCAAGTGTGCTTACGTTTTGATGTTTATTGATGCTTAGGAGTTTATGCTTTATAATGTCTAGATGAGTTAGACTTTACAAAATGACTAAGTGTAAAGACAGATCGGTGAAAGGAGATCATCTTGTAAGACCGGGTTGAGTTAACAACCTGTGTCATAAGATCGACCTTATTATTTGTACATAGGACTAACATGATATGTCTAGTCATAGTTTTTGTTGCATCTTATTTATCGCACAACAGGCCTACATACTTACCACTATCAGATCGATAGCAGATCTATAGTCGGATTGTTGGACAGATCAATCAACAGGTCGATAGAAAGATCGATCCACATGTTGATAGATAGGTCGATAGACATGTTGATAGGTAGACCAAAAAGCAGCGTGATAGAATCAACCTTGTATCAAACAGGTTGATTTCAAGCTGCACAAGAGACAGCTCGATAGAGTATCAAGTTGCACATGAGACAACTTGATGGAATCAACCTATGTCTAACAGGTTGATCAGCAAATCATTGGGGAGAGTGTTGGAGGAACATTAGAATCGACATGCTCACCTGCAGGTTGATATACCGACCTGCTCACCAGCAGATCAACAACGAGTTGCTCAACCTAGTTGGAGAAAGCTAGAATCTACCTAAATTGATAAGTTATTTTTTCCTATGCCACATCAACATCCACATAGGAAAAACTCGAAAGGCTAGAAGTACAGGTAGCAACTAAAGGTCAAAAGAGCATTTAATGTTATCTGCAAAAGTTGCATAAACTCAACGGCTAGAATTCAAATAAGCCTATAAATACTTCAAACCTTCTTCAGAAATGGTATTCACGACATGACCAGAAAAGACTTCAACGCTACAAGATTTTGTCCAGATTTCCATAGATTTATTCAACACTAGATATAGATTATATATATTCTTGAGTGTTGTAAAATATATAGAAATCAATATATTTATGAAGAAAACCCGCTAGAACTTACATTAGAATTGTGCCTTCAAAGGCCATAGTTCTAGTTTGCTCCATAACCAAAAGCTTGGAGGAAGAACGATTGTAAAACCCGAACCAGATGTCGTAGTCGACTAGTTTAAATAAGAGAGATGTAATCTCGTCTTCAGCGAGAATAAATAAGAGAGTTTTATCTCGTACTCAACAAGAATAAATAAGTGAGGGATCCAAGATTAAGAGATTCATCGATCTAGTTCTGATCGATCGTGGACGTAAGGGATTTCTTGAACCACATTAAATATTGTATGTTCTCTTATTTTTTGCATTGCATTAGTTTGATTCTTTGTTTATCACTTCACTAGCGAGTTGTGCATCTTGAATCAATCTCTTTAAAGAACACTATGTATAAACAAAACATATTTTCTAAGAGTAGTCAACCAGATCACTAAGCTTTCGCACACGATCTGCTCTGGGACAGCTCCAGCTAGCTGATCAGGTGACCTGCTCCTTAACAGATCATTCACGCTCTAAGTTGAGAACTTATTTGAGCAGCTTGATCTCCCTCTGCATCAGAGGAGATCATCTGCTATCCTAAGCGAGTAGTTCTGTTATAGACAGCGAGTTGCTTCTCAACCTGCTGTTCAAACAGCCTTACGCGAGAAAAGTTGGATTGTGGTGTATTCTCCCCCCCCCCCCCCTCCCCCCCCAATACACCACACCTGCTCTCCCATGACCCAACATAGACTAATCTAAACCCTTCTAAAGTTATAATCATACAACCATCATATCAATACTTCATTAAGCATCAACAATCAGTGTTGATCAAATTTTATCTAAAAATGATAGGGGCGGAGGAATTTGAATATAGTTTGTTAAATACTTCTTAATCGCTTACGTCTTAGCGAGAAAAATCTCCATAATCTCATAGACGTAGAGTACATGGATACCGTAGACTTCGTCGCAGTCCCTAACAAATGTAGCAGCCATTTGAATCTAATTGGCACATCATAAACGTTTTTAATGCCTTCTACATCATTCATCATCAGCCATCGATACCACCATAGGAATGAATCACTTGTCTATCGCTGTAATTCTATGGTGGAAAGCCATGTAAATCTACAGTCAAAATTTATCATTGATTTGGAAAATTGGTAGTCTAACAAAGTGTTAATTATTTATTATTTGGTTGGCAAGAATTTTTTCACACTCACAGTTTTTTAAGAGATTTATATTGATATGTGAATGAAAATTTGATGAAATTATGCGTTCTTTAATGAATTTGCAGAAAATGTTTCAAAATAGCGGTTAAAAAACTGCTTTAAAAACTTTGTTTTTAGATAATATATAGATTAATTTTAAGTTGTCAACAAGTTCAATTAATTAATTGATTTAATAATCTTAAATGCGAGAAATAATTAATGATAAAGAAGATTACATACGTAATTTGAGTGGCGCCGGATAGTTCAATATTTATCCTATAGTGAAGTCGATAAATATTAATATAAGATCTATATCTTATTATATTTTTATAGAGTAATTAATTGAGTTAAATTGACTTGGTCATTATTATTTAATGAAAGAAAAAATTTGATTGAGTCAATTAATTGGATAAGAAAATATTAGAGATAATTGAATTTGGTCTTATGTTGGAAAATACAGGTTCATTCTCCTTTAAAACTCTAACCTAGCCTACACACCTATAAATAAAGGGGAGGGGGCAATGGCCGAACACACCAAGCTTCACAGCTCAGAGACTTCAAAATATAATATTATTGTGCAATTTTGAATTTAGGGTAATCAAAGCCTTGGAATTCAATTTCTCCCATTTTGATAAACCTTGATGGATTATTGCTGACACGATAGTCGGGCTGTAGGTCAGGAAAATAGAAAGAAGTTCAAGAAGTCGGATCTGTTCGTGATTCCCGGAGCAGATATTTATTCGTAGCCGATTATTCAATTCGTCTCTCCTCAAGTGGTGGACAAGCAAATGAGAAGGTATAATTTTATTCTGCAATTTATGTCTTCTTGTATGTTTTATGTGCGCTTAGAATTACATGTTTGTTTATTTATTAGACATATGGATCATGCGAATCGTGAACTCCTCAACCGAGTTTCATTTGCGTAAAAGATAATATGATGCTTAGATGTTTAAGTGTTTTATTAGTTTATAAATCCACACAATGTTAAAGAATAAATCTAGTTAACGATGTGGTCCATAGAAGATCAATATGTATCTCATGTTTTGTCTAGTTAGTGTTAGACTTAGCAGTTTGATCTAAACGCCAAGACATATTGAGTAAGAACAAATTGTGTCCATAGAGATAGTCTATAATGCTAGTAGCAGGTCAACTGTCATGTAATGATAGGTTGATAATATAAGAAATTGGTCAATATAGTTTGCCCTTATTGTTTGTAGCAAGTTGATCAAAGTGTAAGAAGAGATTAATGTAACAATTTGTTCATATGATTAACCTAACTTTCTAGACTTAGAATTTTTTGTATCAACATTAACAACACAACAGCCAACACAAAAGGCAACATAGTGGAAAGATCGAGATGGACAGACCAAGAGGAGCAGATGACATACCAGAAGAGCATATCATCAGGAGTGAACTCAAAACACAGATCAAGAGATGACTTTATCTGTGAGCCTAGTGAACAGATCAACATATTTGGAGGAAGCTAACGATCTGTCTAAATGAATCACAATCCATCTGTCATGTGCTTAGATGACACGTATGACAAACTCCAACAATTAGAAGTACAATCAACAACTAATGGTCATATATGGTATCAATGCAATCATTAAATGTTGCAACGACTATATTTTTGAATTGGCCTATAAATAAGAGAGGTGTAATCTGGTACTCAACGAGAATAAGAACAACCAACATAACCCACAGCTTCCGTAAACAATATGTGTAAACACAACCCAACTGTTGAGTGCACATATCATCACTCTGTTTGTATCAAGTGTTATTTGAGCAGATCACTCACTCTGCATCAGATGAGTTAAATACTACCTTACACAGCCGACCTGTCTAAGATAGTGTTGCTGTACCTCAACCTGTTGTTCACGCAGTCATACCAAAAGTTTGAGTATGGTGTATTTTCCCATACATCACACCTGCTCTTCTCGAGATCCAGCAAATTATATATTTAATTTTAAATTAATATTATACTCCTTCCCTTCATCCCACTAAGCTTGACACCTTTATTTCCGACATGATTATTAATGATAGTGTAAGAGTGATAAAGGTGGTAAGGTCCACACATTTTTAAAGAGATAACTTTTACTATTTTTAGAATGTGTCAAACTTAGTGGGAGATCCTAATAAAGAAAGTGTGTGAAGGTTAGTGGAACTGAGGGAGTATTATAAAATTTAATCAAGTTTTAATTAAAAATTTAATTTTATATATTAAAATTTTTGATCTCATTTAGGACATTCGGGACTCTTTGAGATATTTGAATTTGAAAACGAAATTGGAACTAATTTCTCTTTAAATGTTGGAACTCTGGGTGTGCCAATATTCCGAACGAAATCAAAATCATAAAATTAATACTCCCCCGTCTACGAAAAACTTGCACATTTCTTCACTTTATGTCGTCCACGAAAAACTTGCACACTTTTATTTTTAATAATTATACTATTTTCTTGGATCCACTATTAACTTTTAAGTCTCTTACATTACATATTTAATTATAAATAATGTGTGACGTTCATTCCACTCATAATATATTTTATATACTACCTCCGTCCACAAAAGATGTTCTCACTTTGACGCGATACGGATTTTAATAAAATGTATTAACTTAGTTGGTAAATGGTAAAGTGATATTAAAATGTAGTTAGTGGAGAATGAGTCCCATAAAAATTAGATGATGTGTAAGGTATTGTGAGTCACATTAAATAAGAGTGAGTAAAATGAAGGATTGCCAAAAATAAAAAAAAAGTGAGAAAAAACTTAATAGATGGAGATAGTATTTAGGAATCATCCACTAACTTTTCTTTCGGTTACGTACATATATTTAAGTAATAAATATTTTGTTAGGCCAAATGCGCAACAAGTGACGGAGGAGGGAGTAGTAATTTTTAAAATCGAAAGTTTGGAACTTCTGCATCGGCAGTGGTATTCCGTCCTGTCCCGAGTCTCAGAGTCACTGGCGATAAATCGTACCTCCACACTTCTCTCTCTCTCCATATATCTCGCCGCGCTCATCTCCATATATGTATGCGGACACATTACACACACATGCCATCAAAACCCTCACTATTGACCCTCCAATCAAAGTAATTTCCTCTCGTCGGTGCGATTCTGCTATTGATTACTCGTGAAATAAACTCCTGAAAGGAAACAATTCGATTTAATGTGAACTTGTGTCAATGTACGATTTCTTTTCCTTTCTATTTCTATTTGTTATGATTGTATTTTTTACAGTGTTCTTGTGTTGCATTTGTCCATAACTTCAATGCATGCGAAATTGGTGTTCTTGTGTTTGTCTGTTTATGTGTTCTTTGTTCTTATTTGAGACTGGGATTAACTCATTGGTCAAAATTCGATTATATTTTTGAATTGATTTTTTATATTGTGCTCTTTGTTTTCTATATTTCGGTTGATTTTGGAACTGGGTCACAGTCCTCGATGTTTTCTTTGGTGTTTAATCTGAGTTGTTTTCCTTCTCTTTGAAGCGAATTTGAATTCTTGATCTTTATGATTCGTTTGCATTTTTTGTCGGCTCTTGCATCTGGAATTTTAGTAAATCGCCATTCCTATTTTGGTTGCTGATCCATGTTTTTCTTCTTGATTAGCAGGTCATGCCTTTAAAATTTTAGTAATTTAGAAACCCAATATGCCTCTTTTGAAAAGAAAGCCATTTGTTCTCATTGAGAAGCCTGACGATTTAGACCCAGAAGAGTTGGTGTTTCAAATCCGATCCTCGAAGGAAATCTTCAGGAGTTATACGTAAGTTTTGTTTCTATTCAATCCCCATTGCTCATAGAAGTAATGTTACTATTTCTACGACATATATCTTAAATGTTGTAGTGAATACTTGAAGAGGATCAACTTATATCGTAAAAGAGTCTGGACTTGCAAAGCTACAGGGAAGCGCAACTTGACCTATGAAGAAGCCTTGGTATCGGAAGAAAAAGCTCCCAAGAAAACACCAAATATTCCTGCCCAATATATAGCTCCTATTCTTCATGAAGTCCAATTCAGTGAGTCCACTGCCATTTTTGTTTAGCCATCTAATGGCATAAGCTTTTAGAGTTATGTCTTATGTGATTATCTACATAATGCAATGTCCACTGTAAAAGGATAGGTTTTAATATGTGGCAAAAGATTTGAGCACTTGATGGTATTGCCTCGTGATACTTGCTTGTGAAATGAGACACCATTAAATTGTCATTGATTTCCTTTTTGGTGTATACTTTGCAACTTCTATTATAGGTTCTTTATGAGTTGTACATATGCACATGCATAATGATTGACTAGATCCATTTTCATCGGTGTTCCCAAATAAGCTCTAGATTTCTGTCTAAAAACAAGCTTTAGGAAATATTATGTCTTGCCACTTGTGCATTGTCATAGGTTTTCCTAAATAAGTTCTAGATTTGTGACTAAAACAAGATTTATTAAAGTTCATGTCTTGCAACTACTACAAACAGTCAAACCAGCTAATAACTGACATATAATAGGCAAAGAGAAGCTTAAATGTTGTAGTTCAAGCAAATATTTTCTTATTTACAGTTTACATCACTTGGGTGTTTCTTCCTTGTGTTTGACTATCTGTTCTTAGACAACATACTCTTCAACTTGTGTGGTCACTGTCTGTCACTTCTACTGGTTTCTTTACTGGAATTTCTTATGAGTACGTACCAGATGTATGTTATAGTTGGTAACAGAGCTGTTTAGTGGCTGCACTCTGCACTCAAAAGCATATTCTTTGAATTAAATCGAAGTTGTTGCAGAAGCTTTAAAAGACTTGGAAATATCAAATTAGTATATCTAGTTATCTCAGCCTCTATTTCCTGCTCGGACACCAACAATGTTGTGAATGAATTCTGAAACTTGGGTGCTGGTCTAAGTTTAGAATAGTTTTTAACTTTTTATGGCAAAAGAGTAAGAGTTACTGATTTTCCCCCAAAAGCTTTCTGCAACGTGATAGCGGCATCTTATATGCTTTCTCTTGTTTTTGGTGAGGGATATACATTAGATGCATGCATAATCTTCTATAAGGCTCTTGTACGGTTGTACCTATATATAGTTTTGACATTACATGCATTTCCTAGATAGTATATATACATGGAGGTTGGAGAGTCATAGTAGTTTCTTTTATGCATTATGCAAACTTATCTAGCATTTAATTTCAGAACAAGGAAAGAGTCATGATAGCTGTAACGAAATAAGAATACAATTGAGAACTAACATGGATGATTCAATCTGATGATGTCGATCCAAAGCTTGAGACATTGGTGATTCCAGATTCTAAAAACAATTCTTCTACATACTGCTGTTATTTGCTGGATAAATGAGTTATGTTATATTGTTTGAGCTTCCATTATCTCCTTGTCTGATTGAGCAGAAACAATTCTTTATTTGCATACAGCCACCAACAGGAATTTGGTGCATAATGACAGACATTTAAGAAGTATGTTTTGGAAATGTATTCTTTATTACTCAGGTTCATAATTAGTGACCTATTTTAAGCTACTGTGGTCAATGTACTGCATTAATTGAAAATAATAGCTCCTCCACATTTTTCTTTTTGGGATTAACCAACTTAATCAATCCTGATTTTTTTTTTTTTTTTTTTGTGGCAGGCATGCTAAATTTAAAAGATATGGTCAATACAATAGCTTCAAAGTTGCAAGGGCCTCTAAATGAGGGTGATGAAATATATGGGAAAAAGGAAGGCCGTTTACATCCATGCAAAATTGTAAAAGTTGTTGAGGTTGCTGACAGAAAACAATACGAAATTGAGTGGCTGAGTGCTGACCAAAAAATGAGCCGGAATTCACTACTAAATGGTCATGAATTGACAGTAAAGAATCCACCATTTACTAAAACAGCTCTGAAGGCTTTTATGAAAGATTCAACTTACCGAAATTTTCCATGGGTTTTACATGACAATTTATCAAAGCAGTATGGCATCTCAACAATCCCCCCTGGAGAAATGAAAAGTAATATTTCACTACAAAATGGACTTGTTGTTTGTAATAGGAAGAGGAAGAATAGTGAGACACAAAATGCCAAGGTGAATTTGACATTATGCATCCTTTTTACTTTATTCAGAGATTTTTTATGAGTTTGTTCATGTTTATTGTACCAAGGTCTCAAGCAGAAAGGAGATTATAGTATATGTGCGGAGGGATAAACTTCACGGAACAAGTGGTAAGTAAGAGGAAGGATGATCACTAAAATAAGTCTCCTGCAAATTTTCAGTCAAACTATGTCTACATATGTGTTTAGATCCTTTTCGTCCAAGTTAGGCTTTCCTTACCACTTTTGTCTCTTGAACCAATGCATACTGTTGACTAATTGACATTTCAAATTCTAAAGATGTTTAATAATCTATGTTCTCAATGTTTCTCGTGTCTTCTTGTTATTTCAATCATCGGGGATCCAGAAGATCAGTCCATGAAGTATCCAGTTGATGACTTGCTTGTGCTACCTACTGTGGAAGATCTACTTCTGACAGAGAGGCCTTCCCCATGCAGGGATTTCAACGTGCCTATGGAGTGTGTTAGTGATCTTCTGATGGTGTGGGATTTTTGTACTTCTTTTGGGAAGCTGTTGAATTTATCTCCTTTCTCCTTAGAAGACTTTGAAAATTCTCTTTGTTATAGAGACAGCACTCCCATGCTTATTGTGGAATCTTGTTCGGCTCTTCTTCGCTTTCTCGTGAAGGACAATGGAAAGTTTGCTATGTTGGTAGAAGATCGAAAAAGGAAATCTAAGGTGAACTATTGAAAGCTGAAGTTTCTTTGTAGTTTGAATTGGACACAAGTTGATCAATGAATAGCTTGTTTCCTTTTGTTGTTCCAAGATTTGATTTCAAATACCTTTCTCAGATTACACAGAAAACCTGGACTGAGTATCTACTCGATTTCTTGGAAACTACTTCTGCTGCTGAAATATCTACACACATAAGTACCATTAGACGAGGAGATTACGCGTTGCTAATGACTCATGTTAAATTGGCGATTTTCTGCGAACTGGTTAGTCGGGCTCTAGATACAGAGATTGCAAAGGAGATGTTGGATGAGTATATTGAAGAAAGACAGGCACTTTCTGCTACACGGAGGGATGAAGCACTAGATGAAGGTCGAAAGAGGAGAGAAGAAAGGGAGCGTCGAAAGACAGAAGCTACTCATAGAGGAGTTAAAGATAGAGGGAAATATGGTGAAGGCTCACACAGTGGAGTTTCTCTCGAGAGAAGTAATGAGAAAGGCCTTGCTCTACTAAATCATTCATACGGAAACAGGTTAGGATCAGGTTCATACAAAAACAGGTTAGGATCAGGTTAAGGTTGTGATTATAATCTTTTATTCCTTTTCTCTTCCTAACTATTTGACATCTTCTCACAGTGAGAATGAAGGTGACAATAATTCTAAGAAAAATGCTAAGAAACGGAAGCTTGAGATGATCACCTTTGAAGATGTTTATAATCCATCAAAGAGGGATATACATAAATTGATGAAAAATGAGATTAAGGAATCAATAGAGATGAAGAGTGCTAAAGAAAGGGTACGCTTTCTCATTCCCTCTGGGGTGTAATTCCCATGAGTGTTGTATGTCTGTTTAATTTACCCTACAAAAGGGAGAAAGTGAATAATAAATATAAAAAGATGTAGAATATAATATGCTCTGTTACATGAATTTCCTTTTTTTCTTGCAGAAAGAATTTCTTGAAAGGGAGATTGAGAAGAGATATATACGCACGAGTCCATTAGGGAAAGACCGAAATTATTGCAGATATTGGTTTTTTCGCCGTGATGGGAGAATATTTATTGAGACTACTGATTCCACACAGTGGGGTTATTACCAAACCAGAGAAGAGGTATAAGGCTATGGCCAAATTTCAATATCTCATTTTCTTTGTTGTGTTATATCAAACAGATATCTCTCTTGCTTATTACAGATTGATGCTTTGATTGGCTCCATGAATGCTAAAGGTGAGAGGGAGAGAGCTTTAAAGAAGCAGTTGCTGAAATTCTACAGCAAAATATGGTGAGTCAAATGCATTTATACCTGTTATAGAAATTTTAGTTTCTTAAAGTTTAGAGCGTGAACAAAAAGGATCCTCATCATGTAATTGTTCTTACAGACTGTTGAGTAGTTTAATATAATTATAACCTATGATTTGATGGTCAAGATATATAATTAATAGCATTGCTTAGACAATGACATAATCTCTTGTTAGTAACTTTAGTATATAATATTAATTAATACAAAAGTTCCTTGTGTTTTTAATTTTATGAGTCATTTTTATCTACTACATGACTTTTAGAATAATTTACAGGAGAGGAAATATTGATTTGATGAAATGAAAGTAGTCTAAATTAAACAGTCAACATTTTGATTATTTTAAAATTATTCAGATAGTTTTAGGTTACGTGAGTGAATGTTCTACATGAGAGGCACACGTGCATTACTAGTTCAATGACGAAACTTTATATACAAGTAATAACAAAAATTTGATGTATTTTCAAATTTTCCTGTATTAATCTCTGATTATGAGCAGAGCATTCTTGGAGTTGAAGATTCAGTCATATACATCTTTTGGTTCAGTGTCTGGCAATCAAAAATATCCTTTAATATTGAGCTAGGTTTATCAAAATGTTGTTCTTTTGGTTAACTCAGAGGTTTTGATAATTGAATACTCGATAGGCAAAAGGTTAGGCATAAAAAATGTATGAGCTGCAGCATGGCATGCTCCCTTTCCTGATATATTCAATAGGCAAAAGGTTAATTGAAACCTCTTCGATGTGAAAGAACTGAAGCCACGACTTTTATGTAACTGCAGTTCTTAATTTTACTTTCTTATATATTGAATTCTTCAGCTCGGAACTACAGAAAAGATCAAAGGAGGCTGATCTGCAGAGGGTTGCAGTGGAAGAGGCTCTGGTAAGGAGGTCGACGCGTGTTCGTGCTCCGCCTAGCGAACACCCAACTCACTCCTTCCTTAAGTATGTAAACAAGTGGAATGATATGTAGGCTTTAGATTGAGGTATAGATGCAGCTAACTACCATAGCTTAGTAGGAAATAGAATGTGCATAGAGAATTGCCATCTTCTTAAAAGATATTGATGCTGATTGGGGATATACAGTATAGTAGGCAGTAGTAGTAGTTCTATATGAGATTGAAATTCCTACACATTCTTTGTTGAGACAATTTTGGAAGTCTTTGCTTCAATTACATTACCTTTTTTGTGTTATCCAATTTTGAACGATAATGCATTACCATCTATGCACTCATTTTCTCCTGTAAAATCTGCATATATAATTTGATTTCTTACGCTGCGTAAAGTTGCAAGATTAAGTTGGTTTGTACCATATGAGAAAGGATTCATGCAATACAATGTTTTGTTCCATGGGATGTCCCCAAAGGAACAAACAACACAACCTTAAACAAGCAAATTCACGTTCATTTCCTTTAATGATATTACTGTTACTTCATAGAACTGTGATTACATGATCTCCACTACACCACGCCCAACGATGCTCCCCTGATCTAGGTTTTTATATGCCTCTTCTACCTCCTCAAACTTGTACTTTCTTGAAACAGCTGCATGCAGATCAAAAGTGCCTTTCTCTGCAAGCTTGACCAGTTTTGGGAGGTCTTGTCGCGCCCTGCCTCCATATGACCCAATCACTTTTATCTGCATTACCATTTTGCACAACACATCAACTCTTTCTATAATCACAGATGAAAAACCATCACTATCTACCTATCATGTATACCAACTTTGTGAGACTACTTCATTACCCAAACCACTTTTTTCTACGGTATTCAGTATGTTCACAGAAAAATCCCCAGTTCTCCTTCCCCCCAACAATAAAGAGAAAAACACACACACACTGCATTAGAATTAGCATGATAAGAAGAAGAAAGACAGACCTGTCTACGAACCAAATGGTTAATATCAACCTCCCCTTTGGCACCTGAAAGCGTAAGGCCTATCATTACAGCTTTACCTCCATCCCTGACGCTCTGAAAACACTGGGAAAATGTTTGGGGCCTTCCTAAGGCTTCCACAGCTATGTCAACACCCATCCCCCCTGTGATTTCCTGTTTCAAGATTGCAAGTAAGAGATTCCAGAAGCAAACTTCTCCCACAAAAAAGTTGAAGACCATTAACTACTGAGATGCTTTTAACTGGTTCATGGCTGTTTTTGTTGAGGATAGCGCAGAGACAACATAAAATCAAAGGAGTAAGATCCAAATTTATCGTAGCTTCATGTATCTGTTAAAAGAAAATATTAATGAATTACAGGTATGCACCATTGCACCTTAATCTTAGCAACAACATCTTCTTTTCGTGCATTTATGGCGTGAGTGGCTCCAAACATCTTAGCTTTCTGAAGTTTCTCATCTTGAACATCCACGGCAATAATCTCAGATGCTCCAAATGCTTTTGCTATCTGTAGACAACTGCTTTATGTTTTGAAATTAGCAACAAACCAACAAACATAAAACTCACATGGACCATAACAGGATTGGCTCTTAAAATCACTTGCGTAAACAGTAATAGTTTCAGGACACAAATGGCACATACGAAAAAACGAAGAAGATATTTTTACAAATCTAACATTAATAAGGATGGAGAATGCATATTAATTAATCAACAATCAGGATTCGTGAAAAACTACTTGTGAAATGTCCTATGAACTTCTTGAATGTATTGTAATCCATTCTCTTTCAGCAAGACGCATCAGACTTTATATGATAGCACAATATAATTTGGATATATGCATTCACTGGCATCAAGAAATCAGACATGTCAAGAACCAGAAATATTTTTTTCTGAGCATGAGCTTCTACAGGAGTTCAGCTTTAGTTCACTTTATTTTTCTTGGTTAATGTGGAGAAATGTTTTTGGCAAGAAAAGCTGGCTGTTCAAGTGGACATGACCAAATAATGGTATATAACAAACACTGCAGCTTTTTCCTATGCAATGAGCATGAGTAAATACCTTACCTTTCGTAACTCTTAATATCAGAAATCCAAGACTTTGGAATATAATTGAGTAGTTATCGATTAATCATATAGAATAAATTTGAAATGCCAACTTTATGCGATAATTTGAAATTAAAGGAATCACTAACTATACTAATTTTCTGATAAGTTTCAAAGACCAACGAGACCCCAAACAAACCACATCACACTATTTTCTTCTTATGTTATTCTGTCAAACACATATAAACTATTTCAAAATGTTAAATTTCAGAGTTTCCATGATTCGACACGTAAACTTGCATGATTTATTACTATTTCAAGTTTCGATCTCAGAGTTGCATGATTGCTCACTTAATTGTACACCACAAGAGACACACTTCCTCATGATATATAGTGCATTTGCTTATTACCTAGAGCCAACACCCCCGATGCCAATCACGGCAATCGCATCACCAGGGCGCACCTGAGCAGCATGAGCCATTGCACCATAGGCAGTGAAAACAGCACATCCTAGGACAGCAGATTCTGTGTAAGGCAATGTGTTTGGAAGAGTAGTCAATCCAAATGCTGGCACCACACAATACTCAGCAAGACCTCCCATGCTGTACATATAAACTGGCTTGCCTACAGAACCGACATATAATAAACCGAAACAAAATCAGTGAATATACAGGAATGATCTACATAACATATTAAAAAAATAAATAAATAAATAAAAAACTAGAAATTATGATCAATGAAGAATGAGACTCTCATAAACAAAATTATTACATATAAGCCTAGAGGTTGAATTTTATCAGAATGCTCCTTATTTCACTTATACTAAATGCACCATAATATGTAGACTGCATGCCAAACAAAATAAATTGACGTAACAAAAATAAAGATTATTGGATGCATGACCCTATAATTGAAGAAAATCCAACTGAAACTGAGGCAATAATATACAGATAGCATGACAGCAGCAATAGAGCTGTTAAGATGATCAGAAAACATATACTTGCAGTCAAACCAATAATTATTTCCCATATTTCTATTTTATTATTAACATTAAATTGGTTAGCAGTTGGGAGAGATACAGGATTGCTGAAAGCCTGAAAAAATAAATTGATAAGGAATATACCATTGCCTCGAAGAAAGAGCCTTGTTTCACCATCATAAAGTGTCCCTTTAGCTCGATTATAAGCAAAGAAAGACTCGCATAAGTCATCTTGACCCTGTTTTTCATGCAAGTCATAATGCTGTCAGAGAGCTATTCAGATTTACCTAGTGAATAACTCAGATGCATATAAACATACAAATAACACTACTTAATATCTTGCCTTCGAGCAGTAGAAACAACTTCCACAAGGCATTATAAAGGCCCCAATCACTTGAGAGCCAACGGGAAATCTGAAAATATATAGATGGAAAAGTACATGCTCAACTGTTAAGAATGTGTGCAAGATGGAAAATATTTATTTATCAATTGGAGCTTATCAAACCTTTCGATGATTTTACTGTCAGTCAAAGGCCCAAGTTCAACCACCTCACCAGTAATCTCATGTCCTACAACACAAGGGCTGGGAAAGGGAAGCTCGCCTTTCATAACATGGAGATCAGAGTGGCAAACACCACAGGCTAAATTTGTTCAAAAACAATTTACAATTTAATTACCATTTTTTAAGTGCTAAACATGGGCCAAAAGAACGTTAAATGTAATATACCTAATACTATGTGACATCAGTTTTTGTTCAATCAACATATAAATCATCATGAAGCAGTTAAGCAACCACTTTGATAATAAGCATAAACAAGCAAAGAAAATTCTCAACTGTTCCCATCTTCCCGATCACGATTAAATATCAAGTCGATGTTCGGTTTCAACAAAAAACCCAGTAACTGAACAAAGGCATTTGAGATTACAAGAAACTAATCATCTGCAATGCAGTTTTCAGATAGAAGTTTTTATTTTTTAGATTGGTGTATCTTATTTTTCTTAATGTTAATGAAACTTTTGATAATACTACGGTTTGCAAAAAAAATATCATCCAGGTTAACGAACAATTTCATGTGTATTTTCAAGCATATGTATTTTCATTTGTATAGGAATTTTTCGAAACCTTTCTACAGAAACATATACTCCCTCCGTCCACGATCTTTCTTCCCACTTTGCCATTTTGGTCCGTCCACCAAGTTTCTTCCCACTTTCTTTCTATTTTTGGCAACTCTTTACTCCACTCACAACTCAACACATCATCAATAATGTGCGCCCCATTCTCCACTAACTACACACTACTCAATATATATAATCATTAATGTGAGCCTCTTATTCCACTCACTACTACTCTATACACTTTACACATCATCAATAATGTGGATTTCATTCTTCACTAACTATACAACATTCAATACATTTACCCTTTACCAACTAAATCAACATAATTTATTAAAACTCGTGCCGGGTCAAATTGGGAAGAAAGATGGTGGATGGAGGGAGTATATATTAGAGTTCCAATTGAACAATTATTTTACCTTTTGAATAGATAAAAATGCCATAATAACTGCCGTAAAAACCAGATCAAATATATATTCCATATTGTAGCTAAGTTTTAACTTCAATTAAAATACATTAAAAAATTTCATTGTTTAAGAAAATAGTAGCAATTCCATTGAATAGTTGAATATGCGTGCAAATGATAAGCTTATTTCAATATGATAAACCAATAACGGTAGTAAATAAAAGAAAAAAGTAACGAGCATCACAACAAAAGAAAAGCAAAAACAAAACAATAACATCTTGATCCTAATTTGCATCAAATACTCCGCCATACCTAATCAATGAATTTTTCATCAACAACTCACTATATTTCCAATTTTCTACCAAGAATACAGAAGGTACGAGATTTAAGGCGCAATGCACAAAAAGTAAAGCAGTCAAGTATTAATCACCCTTGGTTTTAACGAGAACTTCATTGGCTTTAGGGCGGGGCATCTCAAAATCTTCGAACGTGAGAGGTTTATTCGCCTCCCAAAACACTGCTCCCCTCATGTAGGAAGTCCCGCTGCTGACGTGGTACCCCGATGCTTTCATGGTTGTACCTTCACCGTCCGAGCTGGAATACCATCTCCGGCTATCGGGACAACTGTAGGAAAATCGCACGGCGGCGTTGGCACGGTGGAAGCCGCGGAAGGCCTTGGTAAGGAGAAGAGAGCTTCGGCGAAATGCCATGGAAGATTGAGATTACGATGCTGTAATTTGGAAATGGCGCTTACCAAAGAAGAAATGGAAGCAGTGAAGTATCAAATGCTGATTCATTTAAATTTATTTTATTGGGGTAATAAAAAATGACAAGTGGAAATGGCATCAGTCAATGCTAATCCATAGTTGAAACTTGAAAGAGTGGTTCTTTAATGATTTAGTCCATCTTTTCATAAAATATCCTATTTCACCTGGTACAAGTTTTAATAAAAGGGTAAAAATTAATACTACCCAATTTCTAAAATTTAAATGTTAAAAATAGCCAAAAGCTTAATAGACATGTAAAAAATACCCACTATCTCTCTCCCACCCCCCAATACTCAACCCAACCGTTGCAAGCTACAACCGGTGGCCAAGCTTCACCTCCAACAGTTGAATTGTAAGCTTCACCTCCAACCGGTGGCCAAGCCCAGGAGCTGCACCTCCTTCACCTCCAACCGTTGCAAGCTAAGATTCCTTCTTCTTCGGCCCTCCATCAATGGCGCCGCTGAGAGGTGAAAACCCATATGAGATCTTGATCCAAACC
This sequence comes from Leonotis leonurus, assembly GCA_026898415.1. Lineage (NCBI taxonomy): Eukaryota > Viridiplantae > Streptophyta > Magnoliopsida > Lamiales > Lamiaceae > Leonotis > Leonotis leonurus. The sequence continues at coordinate 725,775 of JAPKLX010000070.1, forward strand.
CCAGTTAAACCCGACAAGAAAGAACCCTTCATCGGAAAACTTGAATCTTTGGGAGAAAATAACAAGGTTATACAACAAAGCCTGAACCTCCTCCTTGCGCCGCGGCGATGATGGAGGAGGACAAGAGGCTGGAGAATTTCTTGAAGATTCTTGACGAGTTCGAGCGTCTCAGCTCCAATGTGGATGACAAGAAGATCAAAAAGCCATTAGAGCCCGCCCTCACGTAAGGTCGTCGAGAATCCGCCACCACTGTCATCACCACCGTCGCCACCACCGCTGCTGCTCCACCACCGCGAAGAGCTCCACCACCGGTTGTCATTGAATTGGCTTGGAAACATTCTATAAACCCTAAATCAACGACAACCGCCGGTTGAAGGGCAAAAATGAGAACAACCGGTGGTCAGAGGACCGCCGGTGGTTGCTCTTGTGCCGGCGGTTGTAATGTTTTTAAATTAGAAACATGTTGTAAACCCTAAAACAATGACAACCGGTGGCTAGGGGTGTAAATTAAGCAACAACCGCTGGTCAGACAACTGACGGTTTGTGCTCTTCTTCAACCGGTTGTCGAATTCTACCTGTAATTGTTAAAATCAAGACATTATGAGAGGTATCTTTCTTGTTTTTTTAAAAAGTGGGTATTTCTTACATGTGCTTCTAGCTTTTGGTTAGTTTTAACATATAACATTTTAAAATTGGGTATTTTTACCTATTATCACTTAATAAAATACGGAAGTTGACATTGTGATTTTAGCATTATTAATAATTAAAATATAGTTAATTTCAATGACAGTTGAAATCATGACACACAAAAATGTGTTATTAAATGTCATATTATGTCAAAAAATAAAAAATGCACTTATATATAAAATACAAAATAATAAAATATTCATCTTTTTAGAAAACGAAAGGAGTACATGATATTCTTTTTTAATGATAAATTTATGTAAAATTATGTTCTTTAAATTTTTTCTTTTTAATTTTTATAAAATTTAGAATGAGAATATTATCTCTTTAAATGTGATTTGAGAAATAAAAGTGATAAAAATATAATTTAAAAATAAATAATGGATAAAAAAGAAGAATTTAAAAAATTATAATAGAATCTGTCATTTTAAAAGAGTAAGCTTAGAATTTAAAAATAAATGACCGAAAGAAAGACAAAGAAAGAAGGCTTCATTGGAGGCCGCTGTGCAAATCCCAAATAAAATTATTGTAAATAATGGGCAAATAATATATATATATATATATATATATATATTAAAACAAGATTTTCAATTGAACATAATTTTAATGGTAATTATGTAATTATATGTAAATTATTGCCTCATTATATAAATATTGTTGGGAACCTTTTTGATGGTTGTGGAAATCATTATTTATATGTTTTGATGATGCGAAACCATATTATATATGCATGATATTAAACTGTGCTTACGCTTTAATGTTTATTGATGCTTATGTATTTATGCTTTATTAGTGTCTAGAATAGATAGACAACAGATGGTTAAGTGTAAGGACAGATCGATGAAAGACAGATCGTGTCCATAGGAACCATCTGTGTTCTCAATAGTAGATCAGCTAACATGTAAGATCAGGTTAAGTTTACAACCTGTGTCATAAAGCTTGATCTTATTGTCTATCTAGTAGAAGGGAGATCAACCTGTAAGGCCAGACTAAATTAACGATCTGTGCTAAATAGATCGACCTTGTTATGTAGCAGGTTAAGTCAAAATGTGAGAACAGATTGATATAACGATCTGTTCATAGGACTAACCTGATCCATCTAGACTTGGTTTTGATTGCATCTTATTTATAACTCAGCATGCAAGCATTCTTTCCAAGGACAGATCGATAGAAGATCGATAGCAGATCGATGGACAGCCAGCTGTTTAAGTTGAATGTACACAGCAGATCGTTCAAAGAAGAAAACGACCTGCTGTCTATCAACGAAAGCAGCGAGCTGCTATCATCAACAAAAGCAGCGAGCAGCGAGCTGCATGAAAGAAAAGGCAACCAAGATGTTATTAAGAACAGCAGATCGTTCAAATGATAAAAACGATCTGCTCCTCTACTTCAAATTGCAGTCAACAGCAGATCGTTTAAAAGATGAAAACGATCTGCTCCTCTACTT
>JAPKLX010000070.1:727915-782272 GCA_026898415.1 Leonotis leonurus
TCAACAGCAGATCGTTTAAAAGATGAAAACGATCTGCTCCTCTACTTCAAATAGCAGTCAACAGCAGATCATTTAAAAGATGAAAACGATCTGCTCCTCTACTTCAAATAAGCAGTCAACAGCAGATCGTTCAAAAGATAAAAACGATCTGCTTACCACAACAGATAGCTGTGTATCAACAGCTAGTCTTCAAGATGACAGCGAGCTGCATAGCGAGATGATCAGCGAGCTGCTCATCCCAGTTGGAGGAAGCTATAATCTACCTAAATTGATAAGCTACCTGTCCTATGCCACGTCAACATCCACGTAGGACAAACTCCAACGGCTAGAAGTATAGTCAGCAGTCAACGGTCAAAAGAGCATTTAATGCTTACTACAAAAGCTGCAAAGACTTCCAACGGCTATAATTCAAATAGGCCTACAAATACTTCAAGCCTTCTTCAGAAATGGTTGGTGAGTTCGTGATATTGCCCAGAAAAAGCTACAACGCTACAAGATTCTCTCCTGTTTTCCATTGATTTATTCAACACTAGATATAGATTATATACATCCTTGAGTGTTGTAAATTAGAGAGAGATCACCATTATTCTGAAGATAACCCCGCTAGAACTTACATTAGTTTTGAACCTTCAAAGCCCATAGTTCTAGTTTCCTCCATAGCCAAAAGCTCGGAGGAAGAACGATTATAAAACCGAACCCAGATCTCGTACTCGACGAGTTTAAACAAGAGAGTTGTAATCTCGTACTCAACGAGAATAAATAAGCGAGTTTTGTCTCGTACTCAACGAGGATAAATAAGCGAGGGATCCAAGGTTAAGGGATTCATCGATCTAGCTTTGATCGATCGTGGACGTAGGGGGTTTCCCGAACCACGTTAAATATTGTGTGTTCTTTTATATTTTGCATTGCATTAGTTTGATTCTTTGTTTATCACTTCACCAGCAAGCTATTACCCAACAGCGAGCTGTGCATTTGAATCAACCTCATAAAGAACATTCGGTATAAACAAAATATATTTTCTAAGTGTAAGAGCAACCAACATACACACAGCTTCCGCACACTATCTGTACTTGGACAGATTGTCTGGTAAGCTCCAGCTAGCTGCCAGTCCATCTGTTCCTTAACAGATTACTCACTGAGTTGAGAACTTACTTGAGCAGCTGGATATCTCTCTACATTAGAGGAGATCGATCTGCTACACCAAGCGAGTTGTTATGGAATAAACAGCGAGCTATCTCAACCTGCTGTTCAAACAGCCAATCGCGAAAAGTTGGATTGTGGTGTATTCCCCCCCCCCCATACACCACACCTGCTCTCCCGGGACCCAACAAGTACAAACGAATGGAGATGAGAGCAAACAAATACAAACGTCTATACAAAGATAATAATCGAAGCTTCAAAGGAAGAAATCGATCTGGTGATCGACCTGATAGGAAGAATGAGGTAAAATCAACTTCCTATGTTAAAGCTGACCTGTCAGAATACTCTTGTTTTAAGTGTGGTAGGAAAGGCCATTTCAAGACGGACTGTCCAGATATTACTCAAGCTGAGAGAGAGGAGTTAAGAAGCAAACGCGATCAAAAGCTCAAGGAGCAACGCAAGGCAATGATCGCTGAAGAACAATCTGCTTCCAAACATCTCTCTGACAGCTCAACCGAAAATGACGAAGCATTTGTAGCAAACGAGGTTGATTTTGAATGGGATGAATGTCTCATGGGCCATGACAATGGACTAGACAATATTGAGGTAAATTATCAAGATTCTATTTCTTCTAATCATCCTATTTATGATTCTGGTAAGGAAGATGAAGAGGATGACCTATCCATGGAAGATTTTACCAAGTTAATGGAAGATTATGCAAGGATGAACAAGATGTTCAAACATGCTATTAAAGAAAACGGAAGAATGGCTAACACCATACAAGAAATGAAGAGAGTAAGTGCTTCATTCAATGATAGAGAGAGGGCAATGCTTCTGCAGATAAAGAACAAGAGTGAAGAAGTCTACGCTCTTAATGCTAAAATCTCGGATTTGATTGAAAGAGAATCGTCGGCCAACAACAAGGCCGAAAATTTTGGTGTAATGCTTAATTATTACATCCACAAAAAATCAGACAGAGTTCATCTCATAAATGATATGCAAAGGAGATCGCCAGATCATGGAGGACTTGGATTTGATGGAATTGACAAAGGTCCACCTAAAGGAAACTTTGTTAAGGAGAAGGGAAAAGACAAAGTAGTAAACCTCAACAATAATGCTAGACAGCCGCAAGCAATCTTGATCAAGGATCAAGGACAGCAACAACAAAGGTTCACTACACAATGAATTGGTTTTCAACAAAGAAAACCACCTGCTCAAAAGCTAAATCAACCTGCTCAACAGTACAACCATCAGCGAGCTCCTCCGCCATTCAACCAGAGAAAACCTGTCTACCATCATCAAAGACAGGAAGCTCATCAACAGCGACCTGTTCCCCAACACCATAGAAGACAACAGCCAACTGCTAATTCCAAATCTCAATCGACCATACCACCTGCTCCAAGGAAACACGTTGCAACAACACAACCACCTGCCAAACGGAAACAGATAGTTTACATCGACTTCAGTGGCAGACAGATCAGACCATCTCAGAATGTGACTGTAGTTAGACAAATTTGGGTTCCAAAAGGAACTTTGTCTACTAACAAAGCACCCTCTATCAGTAGGGTAGCTGAGTAAATTTTTATTGCAGGAAAGGAGATCATTGAGAAGAAAGCACACCGCTCGAGGCACAGTATGGATACTTGATAGCGGATGCTCTAAACATATGACGTACTGCAAAGACTTGTTAACCAACTACAAGGAGTGCATTGGACCAACTGTTACCTTTGGAGGAAACTCAAAAGGGTATACAAAAGGTTATGGTGATCTCCAAGTTGGTAACACCACTATTCTTAATGTTTCATATGTTGAGGGACTAAATCATAATCTATTTTCTATTAGTCAGTTTTGTGCTAATAATAAGAAAGTAGAATTCACAGCTAACAAGTGTCTTGTCAAGAATTTGGAAGGAGAAGAGATTCTTCTTACCGGGGTTGTGCAGGACAGGTTATACATCGTGCAGTGGGATAACCAAATTGAAACCTGCCTTGTAACAAAGTCAAATGCAGAAAACAGCTGGTTATGGCATAAACGGCTAAGTCACTTAAACTTCAAGTCCATCAACAAGCTGGTGAAAAACAACCTGGTTGAAGGACTACCTGCTCAAACCTATGACAAAGATCATGTGTGTGAAGCTTGCCAAGCAGGAAAACAAACAAGAGCTTCATTTCCAACTAAAGCAGCTCACTCCACCTCAAGAAATCTAGAACTTCTTCACCTTGACCTTTTTGGACCTGTATCTCCATTAAGTGTAAATGGTAGAAAATATACTCTCGTAGTTATAGATGATTTCTCTAGATTTACATGGGTTATTTTCATGTACAAGAAAAAGGAGACTTTGGAAAAGCTGCCCGACCTGCTGAACAGATTATCAAATCAGAAGGCAACATCCATCGTCACAATTCGATCTGATCGAGGAACTGAATTTATCAATCATATGATTGAAGCCTACTGCTCAAAGATGGGAATTCAACATCAAACATCTGCAGCTAGGACACCTCAACAAAATGGAATCGTGGAAAGGCGAAACTGTAATACCCCGAAATACTGTAGCCATAACTAAAATGTAATTAAACCTTAATTAAGGCTATGCATCCTTAAGAGAATATTTTTATGAGATTAAGAAGAGTTTGAAGAATCTATTATACGATTTAGAAGAAAGAATTACGAATATTTCGTTAAGAAAGAAATTGGAAGTTATTAATTCCATACTAGAGATTAAAGAGAGGGGTTAAGATAGAATAAATTCAGACGAAGCATACCCCTCAGAAGAGAAAATTTTTATCTATTAGATAATATAGAAAAATGGAATTAGAAATTCCATTAAACTTGAAAACAGACAAAAGAAAGAATAAAAATTTATTATCGTAATTTCGGTAATAATTTAATTAGTTTTCAGCAAGAATTCAATTTGGGAATTCGACAGCCGTAGCAATATCTATAAATTTTGCCCGATTTTCTAAGGTATATAGAAGAGATTATTATAAGGATTTTGTTAGAAAATATTGTTTTGAGAAGGAATTTATTTAATTAAATTCATTCGGTAATTTAAAACTCGAATAAGTTATTCATACGAACTCGGAATCACGAACAGTCTGAACCAGTGAATTCCTTGTGTCGAGATGAGTAATCCAGTATTAATATCTCGGAACCCAAAAATGGAGGTTCTAGAAGGTTCTAGAACCCCCTAGAGTGATGTAGAATTATGTATTTAATTATTTAATTAATAAAATATAATTACTTAATCTATAAGAAATGAGATATATATCATATTATCATCACCATCAACCTTATTCTTCCTCCCATGGTCGTGCACCCCCTCTCCCACCATAGCCAAAAAATTTCTCCTTCCATAATTCAAGTTCTAAGCTAGGTTTTGATCTAGTTTTCAAGAAATAATCATCTTTAAGGTAATTAATCCTTCTCTTTACATCTTTAGTTTGTAGAAATTTAAGAAAGTTTATGTTATTATCCATGATATCTATAATTTATAAGATATGATGTTAATCCTCAAGTATGGTGTATGAAATGGATAGAATATCATGAATTAAGTGATGTTTTGGAAAGAATTGCATAAGATGAGGAATAATTGGATTTGTCCTAATTCTTTCCCATGAACCCTAATTTGATTATGTAGAATTTGATTGTTTTGAGCATAGATAAGTGCTATTAGATGTCAATAAACATGATTAGAATAAGAAATTAGATCAAAATCAAGTTTTCTATCCTAAGCACTAAGGACCGAAAATTCTACTTAAATTGTTCTATAAGATTTTGATTTTATTTATGTAATTGAGATCATATTTGAGTTCAATGGTATGAATAATACCTAGATTAATTTATTTGGAATTTTCCAAGCACTAGAAATGGATTTTCAAAATTTAATGGTTAATGAAGTTTCATAGTTTATATATATGTTGATATTGATTTGCTTAGATGATGATGTATTAGAGTTATTTAGATGGTAGTAAGCATGAATGAAGCAAGAGATTAAAGATATAATCATCACATCATTAAGATCTATAAAATGCTTGGAGAAGGGGATGATCCAAAGGTGTATATAGAGGAGTTATTTGTGTGATCTAAGATCATAATTGAGATGAGGGAAGAATATGAAGTATAATGTGAATTTGTTGGAATTAAAGAGCTAAGTATGTAAGAATTAGAAATTGTTAGTTAGTAGATAAAGAAACGCAATATTGAGATTTAAGTATGAGAAGCTAATTAGATTTGTATCATTATAGAAAAAGGGTCAGATGAGACCAAGAAGGAAATAAGAGCAGAAAGAAATGAGAATCTAGAAGACAGGGATAATTGGTGGTTATGAGTAAATTAGTTCCTTAACTCTAAGGAACATCCAGGTGGGCTTTCTAACCAAAGTTATGCATGAGCTAAAGATTTGTTTATGCTTTGATATGTTTTTATGTTTAAAGAAGTTGACTTGCCTATATTTTTGAGTGCATGATGCATGATGCATATTGCCTATCTACGAGAGAATTACGATATCGGCCCTATGCCGGACGAGCTGCCGGTAAGGGTTTGTGTACACATATGTGACCGTGAGCCGGTGAGCGGACTGGCCGGTCATAGTGTTTGAGAGGGAGGCCTACCTCTCAACACAAGAAGTGCGTAGATATGGTATTTCAGATTTCATAAGCAGCTGTGAGCGGGTAGCCTTCGGGACCGACACAGCAAGAGAAAAAGAATGCCAGCATAGCATGTTGCATACTGCATATTTTCAGATTTCAGATATTTGTTTACAGACACATTTTATACATATTCAGTTACATTATTTTCAGAAAAGAAAGATTTGGCAAGTCAATATTTTAGCTCTATGAGCAAGTTTTAAATGTTTTGGCATGTGTCCACTGAGTGCTTTATGTACTCACGCCCTGCATGTTTTCTTAACGTGCAGGTTGAGCTGGAGGTGGCGATGGATTTGAACACTGTGGTTATCTTTGTATATAAATTGTCAGTGAACCATAGATTGTCTTGTTGTTTGATGATGGATATTTTGTAAGTTGAGTTATGTGTCGTCATACATGTAGCTCAACTATTTCTTCCGTTGCAAATCTATGTTTTGATGTCATTTGAACGTTTGATACCTTCGTATCAGTTTAGCCCTTGATATCCATGGTAGCACTTTTCTTTATGAGTTATCATTTTTTATCTCTATCTTTCGGTTTCTTGAGTTGGTATTTAGATGTGTTGAAACTCCAAATTCAAAAATTGTGCAAACTTTGTTTTTGCTAGAAACAGGGCAGCTCGTTGAACCCACTTTTTCGTGAGTTTCATAAGTCCGAATTTTCTGAATTTGGTGTCATTTTAAAGATCTTTTCAATACCTTTCCAACGGTTCTTTCGGATCTAAATTCGGAGTCCGTATGAGAAAGTTATGAGCTTTCGAAGTCGATGTGTCGGCCCTGCCCTGTTTTTCGCGAGAATAAGTTCAAGTTTCTTTGCAACCAAACATAAATTACTAGAGTTGTTTCCAAGTTAGTTAAGTCATGGCTTAATTTCTTGACTAAGAGATGGTTAAGAAATTGGGCTGTGACAGAAACAGATCACTTAAGGAAGCAGCTAGAACAATGCTCAACGAAATCAATCTTCCTAAGAAGTTCTGGGCTGAAGCAATTAACACTGCCTGCTACACGCAAAATCGATCTGTCATCACTCTACGCCACGGAAAAACTCCATACGAAATATGGAATAACAGGAAGCCTCGAATAACTTACTTTCGATCTTTTGGATGCAAGTGTTACATTCACAACAATGGGAAAACACAATTAAAAACATTTGATAGCAAAACTGATCAAGGAATTTTCTTAGGATATTCTGACATCAGTAAAGCTTATCGTGTTTTTAATAAAAGAACCCTTGTTGTGGAAGTAACACCACATGTTGTTTTTGATGAATCTACCTTTGAGGTTTCAGGAACAGATTGTGCTCCCTCAAAGGATGGATATTCACCTACAACTTTAAGAAACTCCACAGATCGAGTGATTGAGGATATACTTCTTTGGAGTCCACGTAAAGAAGGAGAAGAGGAAGAAAGCATTGATCAACCTGCTGTAGAATTACTACATGAAGGGGGAACAGATCAAGGGGGAAACACAGCTGACGAATGCTCACAACCACCTGTTGTTGAGCTACCTGTTCCAGTTCTAGAACAACCACCCACTGTTCCCAACCCTATTAATAACTTTGAAAATCTTGATATTAATACTGATACACTAATTGATGTTCCTATCACAGATCATCCAGAATTCGACAATCCACCTGAGGAACTAGAAATTGAGAACCCAAAGACGTGGATGAAGCCTTACAAGATGCTGACTGGACTAATGCCATGGAAGAAGAGCTAAATGAGTTTAAAAGAAATGATGTATGGTATTTAGTGGATCGACCTAGGCATCAGGGTGTGATTGGAGTTAAATGGATTTACAAAAACAAGAGAGATGAAACAGGTGAAGTGGTGAGAAACAAAGCAAGGCTAGTCGCTAAGGGATATTGCCAACAGGAAGGGATCGACTTTGATGAAACATTTGCTCTTGTTGCATGACTAGAAGCTATCAGATTGTTTCTGGCCTATGCTGCATATAAACGCTTCAAAGTATTCCAGATGGATGTAAAAAGTGCATTCCTCAATGGAATCTTAGAAGAAGAAGTTTATTTGGAGCAGCCACCTGGTTTTGAAGAAGGAAATGAAGACAAGGTGTACAGATTGATCAAAGCCGTATATGGTCTAAAACAAGCTCCTAGAGCTTGGTATGAGACTCTGTCCACCTTCTTGTTACAATCTGGATTCAAGCGAGGATCAGTGGATAAAACCTTATTCACAATCAAAGTCCAAGATAATATCCTTTTAGTTCAAATTTATGTTGATGACATTATTTTTGGATCAAAATGTGAATTCCTTTGTAACAAATTTAGCAAGCTCATGCAGGAAAAGTACAAGATGTCCATGATGGGAGAAATGAATTTCTTTCTAGGACTACAAGTCAAACAATCTACAGATGGGATCTTAATCAATCAATCTAAATACATCAATGATCTCATCACAAAATACGGAGTAAAAGAGAGCAAACCAGCGAAGACACCAATGCAAACAAATGGACAGATTGGTCCAGATATGCTTGGAAAAGCAGTTGATTCAAAATTGTATCGTGGTATTATCGGATCTTTACTATATTTAACTGCTAGTCGACCTGATATTACTTTTGCTGTTGGTGTTTGTGCTAGGTACCAAGCAAATTCAAAAGAGTCTCACATGGAAGCAGCTAAGAGAATACTTAGATATCTCAAAGGCACAACAGAAATAGGATTATGGTATCCATGTGATGACAATTTTGAACTAACTGGCTACTCAGATTCTGATTATGCAGGTTGCAAACTTGATAGAAAATCAACATCAGGCACTTGCCAATTTCTTGGAAACAAACTCATCTCATGGTTTTCCAAGAAACAAACATCTGTTGCAACTTCAACAACAGAAGCTGAGTACATGGCAGCAGGTAGCTGTACAGCACAAATCTTATGGCTAAAGCAACAACTCAAAGACTATGAAGTCAACATGGAAGCTATTTCCATATTTTGTGATAGCTCAAGTGCTATAGCCATTACCCAAAATCCAGTACTCCATACTCGCTGCAAACATGTTGATGTCCGACATCACTTCATACGCGACCACGTAGAGAGGAAGAACATCAAAATAGAGAAAATTCACACAGAAGTGCAGCGAGCTGATATCCTCACGAAAGCATTGGCAGAAGATCGCTTTAAAATGCTATGCGGAAAATTAGGACTCGTTAACCTAATTGAAGAAGGTTCAAGTGTAAAAAACAGATTGTAAATGGTACAAAACAATCAGTTGTTACACTCTTAAACAGCTTCTTATCTTGAACAACAGCTAGACAAAATTGGTCAAGACAGATAGCAATGAGTCATCAACAGCGAGCTATTGTTGTACTCATCAATCTGTAACAAGAATAATATATTTTTTTTCGCTATCTGTTTATGACCAACGCTAGTTATCTAGCTGCTATTTGTTTCAATATTCACCATCTGTTCCCTATCTGTTCATAATAACAGCTAACTGTTATAATCAATCAAGGGGGAACAGCTAGAAGGATCATTCCAAATCACTAGAAAAGGATCATCAACAGCGAGCTGTTGATTTAAGAACAAGCTGTTGAAATCACAAATCACAATCTGCTGAAGACAGCAAGCTGTTGAACAAAAGCAAATGGTTTCACAAAGAAGTCAACTGCAAACTGTCCAAAAGTGAACAACAGCTACCTGTCCTTCAACAAAAATCACTATCTGTTGGCTTCAACCAAGGGGGAATTAAATTCATCTCATTTATTATTACCTTTACATATTTATGTCTAATAAGTGATTGTTATTTAAATAATATCAATCGACTTTTAGTGTCAGATAAAATAATGGAAAAAGGGATGAGCATTTAATGCAATAGTCCTTGGTTCACGCATCGAGACAGTGATGTGACCTTTTGGATGATCAAAACGATGGCGTACAACACAATCGAAATTGAGCGGCAAAATACTTTTCTCAGGGAGTAATCTCAACCGTAGAATAAAACATTTTTAAATGAAATTTAAATCCGTGCGTTGATTGTTCTCCTATATATATATGTGTAGAATTAACTGCCATCATCTTTACTCGATCTCTTTTCGCAATTCTCCATTGTTGTGCTTACAAGCTTTCTGCAACACAAAAATTACTCTCATTCACTCTCCTTCATAAACCCAAAATGTCTAACTCCGAAGCCTCAGCATCTTCATCCAAAGCTGATTCTCCCATTCCCGCATCCCAAATGCTTCATACAATTGAAAATCGTCTTTCTCCTGAACCTAGAGCAATACTAGATCATCATGGATTCACAGTCCTTGATGACTTATTTGAAAAGATTCAAGCATGCTCAGGTTGCAATTTGTGCTTAGGACTACATGAACTAGATTTTTTTCTATGCTCATATGTATGAAGTTTGATCATTCATTCTCTTCGTTTATAAAAATCGACAAAATCTCAAGTTTCTAGCATGATTTGGACTGATAATACATGATTCTATGTTAAGAATGGTTCAAATAGCTTGAATATGTTTCACTGTTTATTACATATTTTATCGCCTGAAAACATGCTGTAAGTGTTCACTTAAATGCCAAAATAACTAAATCACTATCTGTCTAGATGTCTCGCTGTTGCTTCACATGTTCATCTTGATCAGCAACCTGCTTACTCCTATTATTCATTTCTAATTCAACATTTTGTAAAATTGGTTAGGATTTCACAAAATAATCACCAAGGAACCAAGATTTTTCCTTCCTCGCCAAGTGGCATACTTTTACTGCACATGGATGGAGGAGGAAAACGAAGAATACACAGTTGAGATTCGTACGGGAAAAGGAGAGATTACACGCTCATCTGTACTTGATATGATTCTTCATACTTACAATCTGGTCGATGAAGGGGAGTTACTTGAAAATATCTCACACAAGCAGATAGTGGAGACAGTCAACATGATTGTTGCCAAACCGATGAAGTGGGACGGGAAGGCGTTCAACAGGGGAATCATGCTACCTGTCTATAGGTTGCTCTTGGATTATGTACAGCGAGTGTTTCTAGGACATCAAGGAACATTTGACGCTGTGACACCAGTGAAGCTTAGAGTAATGACAGCTGTGCTCCACAACCTGGACATCAACTGGAGCAGGGCGCTGTTAAAATTAATAAGTGATGAAGAGAAGCAGGTGGATATGAAACAAAATGAGAATGGACAATGCATTCACTTGCATGTCAAACGACCCCTTCGTTTGTCTACTAAAATTAGCACAATCATTGATGGCTTCTTCAACAAAGATTCATGGAACAGATCGATTGAGTTTGGCCAAGATGCTATTTTACCCAAGTCTAGACATCAGGTAGAGATGTCTCTTGGTATAGCTGCTCAGATTTTTGGTAAAATAACAGATGAGTCACTTAGAGATGAAATGATACTTGTTGGCAAGTCCAACAGTGAGTGGGAGGTCCCTGCTAAGAAGGCAAGGACAGTGGGTGAAGCTGCGGCAGCACAGGCAGCTGTTGAGAAGCAAGGGAAGAGGAAGGCAGCAGGTGAAGCAAGACCAGCTGCTGAGAAAAGGAAGAAGACAGCCAAGGCATCACCTGTGGTAATGAAGGAGAAGGAAAAGAAGAAACAAGAAAAACCAACAGCTCGTAAACTCATTGATGAGCTTGATGATACAATTTTTGATGCTGAGCCAATCACAACAATTCTACCAACACCTCCACCACCACCTGTTCAAGGAACCAGTATGCCCGCTGTTGCTATTCATATTGAATCCCAACAGCCCGCTGTCGACAAGGAGGAAACTCTGCGAGGAGCACACATGCTATATGAGCAGATGAAGGAGACAGCGGCAGCAGATGTTGAGGAGAAAATGCCTGGTATTTCACTCACTCCATCTACACTGGAAATGGCTAAAAGACTCCAAGTCTATCTCAACATTCGAGATAGCCCATTCTACATCTTGGAAGCCATTTTCCTCATGTTTACACTGAGCGACCTGAAGATAGAGGAAAATAAGCTCACTGCTTATTTTGGTTTCATCGACATACCCGACGCACGCAAATTCTTCCGATCTTACGTGCTTACAAAGATGAAGGAGGAGGCAGCTGTGCTTAATGTTGATATTGCCTCATTCTACAAAAATGAGCAAGATCTGTATAATATGGCTGTTGACCTTCAGTCTTTTGACTTTCAATCTGCACCTATAGTTGGAACATCATCTGCAGTAGAGAAAGATTCTACTTTACAGCTAGCTGCTAATATTGAAATAGAAAAGGAGGAAGAGGCCCAAGTGATGGAGCTAGGGAATGACAGAGTGGAAGAGACAGCTGAGGTCTCAAAGGCAGATGAAGTCCAAGTAAAGATACAGACAGCTGTGGAGAAGGTCATTCAAGAGGCAAATGAAAAATTTAATGAAGCGCACAATTCTCTATCTGCTGAGTTGAACAAAAAGATAGAGGAAATTCGAAAAATTTTTGATGAAAACAAAGCAAAGACCGTCAGCGAGCTGTCCCTCTTCAAGAAAACAACAATTGATGAATCTGAGAAGAAACTAATGGCAACTGGTGAACTCATGTGCAAAACAGTGAGAGAGGGAGTGGAAAAACAGTTTTTAGATATGGAAAAGACCACAATTCCATCGGTGATCAAGAAAGTACTCCCTGCTATGCTCAACGAACAGCTGCCTGCACAGGTCAAGGGGATACTACCTGCTCAACTCACTGCTCTCAAACTTGCTTCCAAGGATGATGCTTTACAAATTCAACATTCCATCAAAGAAATGAAGAAGCTGAACAGCGACCTGTCTGTGAAGCAAGAATCTTTTGCCCTTGGTTCAAGTAAGAGAATGGATGAAGCCACTGGAAACATCACTATCTGTCTTCAACACAAAGAGGACATGGAGAAGAAATACAACGAAATGAAAGAAGAACTTGCTTCCCTGAGACTCATCATATCTAAGGATTTTGATGATGTCGAAAAGGGGGAAGGAAAGGTAGAAAAGAAGGCAAAACAGATAGTAGTTGTGAAGAAGAAGCCTGCTCCTGCTGCTCGCTCTAAGAAGTTGAATCCCAAACAAGCAGCGGAGGCTAGGCAGATGCAAAAGGAGAAGGAGGAACAGGAGAGGAAATTGAAAGAAGAGGTAGATGCTAAAGCAGCAGCAGAGAAGAAAAGGAAGGAAGTCTACAGCGAAGAAAACTTAACTTCGGATATGGTGCTTGCTGGCTACAAACATGATGAGATAGAAAATGAAGAATGTCGAAAGCTATTTTTAGCAGATAGAGAAAAGCAGCAAGAAATGAAGGAAAGATATGAGGATGAGGCTGGCTCACCTGTGGAGGAAGAAGAGTCAACCAACCCCGTTTTCAAATTCTTTGAAAAATATCAATTCAAAGATCCTGCAAATATATCCTGGCTACACTCTACAAAAGCAGCTAGATTCAATCAATTAATGAAAGAGTTCGTAGTACAACACTACTATCTGCTGAATGAGGAGGAACAAGGTGGAGATGTGGATGAGCTTTTCCGAAATTTTCTTAAACAGCACAAGAACCAAACATTCACTGAATACCTGTTCAGACAATCTGTCATGACAGGCCATTCTATCACTGCTCCAAAGAAAACAACGCTCCTGTATCCAAGAATAGAAGGGACCACAGAGGTGGATCACACTAAGGTTATTCAGCACATTAACCACGCTGCTCAACAGATGGGATATCCAATTGACTTCAATGACAAGAATTACAGAATGCTATTCAATGGCATTTATGCTAGTTTTGGAGTCCCATCACAGCTAAGGAGAAGGGAGATGGTAGAAGAAAGGAGGGCACAGATGGCTGAGCTTCTAAAGAAACAATCTGCTGATCAAAGCCAACCTCCTAAATGAAGTTTTTGTACTTAACGTTTCATTCAATATTATAACAGCGAGCTGTCAATTCTAAAATATCTGTATCTGTAATAACAGCAATTGCTATGAATGAAAAGGTTGAAGTGTTTTGATTCTAAAACAACCTGATGACAATAACTCTTTGTCCAGGCAATGTTTACACTTGTTATTTAATGCTTTATAATTTTGCATTTACTAACTGTGGTTTCAACACTTAGGAAAATTGTGAAGTGTGGTTTCGACATCATCAAAAAGGGGGAAATTGTTGGGAACCCCACAAGTTTATATTGTTTTGATGATGCAATTCGAAACAACACTTAGTTAAATATTTTGTCTTGTAATTAATGTCATCTGTTAAGGAATATGCTAAATTATAAAAAGAAGCAGATAGTAAAGTATTTACTATCTGTGTTATTCTTGATAAAAGCATTCCTGGACACATTAATTATAAATGTTCTACATTACTCGGTTCGTATTTATCACAGCGATCTGTTACTAGTTTAAGGACAGGTAGCTGTCATTTCTTGTGTAGTATTTTATTTATGATCTACATGTTTTGATCTTAGCCTTCACTTCTGTTTAAATTAAAATGGAACAGATCATGATCCACTATCTGTCCATTCTTTACCTACTGTACTTAGTGAAAGAAAAGACAACAGCGAGCTGTGTGAAGAGAAAGCAGCGAGCTGTGTGAAGAGAAAGCAGCGAGTGATCAAGTCTTTGACAGCGAGTACTCTTGGTTACAACAGCTAGTGATCAAAATAGCATGAACAACGAATGGATTAAACAGCGAGCGAATCAAGTCGTAGACAACGGCAGCTAGAACTCATGATTGGAAATGAACAGCGAGCTGTTCATATCAAAAGAAACGAAGAACACGTTCAAACCAACAGCGAGCTGTGTTCAATAAAGCAGGAAGCAAAATGTTGAACAGATAGTACTCATTGTACCAACAGCTAGTAATCAACGTAGCAGGAAGCAGATAGCACTAACAACATCGAGTGCTCAACATGTACTCAACAGCGAGTACTCATGATTACTACAACAAGTGAATACCTGACAGCGAGTGCTCATCGGATAAACAACAGTTAGTGAACAACAAAGCATCAACAGCGAGCTGTCCAATTCAAAAGAAACAAAGAGCACATGTTCAAACATACAGTGATAGGAAGCTCTTCTTATCATTATGGTGGACTACCGACTTACCTAAATTAGTCATAAGTCATCCACTCAGTGTGTTGTCACATCAACGGTATGATTTAAGGAATGATGTACAAGATTTTCAAATATCTCTGTAAAATGAATCATTACCAGTATGGCAACACATTGGGAA
This sequence comes from Leonotis leonurus, assembly GCA_026898415.1. Lineage (NCBI taxonomy): Eukaryota > Viridiplantae > Streptophyta > Magnoliopsida > Lamiales > Lamiaceae > Leonotis > Leonotis leonurus. The sequence goes on from JAPKLX010000070.1 coordinate 742,858, forward strand.
ATCGCGTGAAAGGTGGTAACCACTCTCAACCTGACAGCGCGTGCTTCAACAACACTGACATGCATTTAATGCCGCCATTAATGCGTTGAAATTAGAGGTCATCGTCTCCAACGGATAGTTTCTTCATTGAGGCTATAAATACCACCTTCACTTCCAGAAAGAGGTACGAGAATTCAAGCAATCAAAGCCAAAACTCTGCTCAAATATCTTCAAAGCTTTCATCGTTCTAAACACTCCACCTACGAATTCTCTGAGTGTTCATCAGTTGAAGATTTCTTTCTGGAAACTTGTTCTTACATTATTCTAAGTTAAGGATCTAGTTTTGATCCAAAGGTTGTAATATTTTAGATTGTAGTTTTCAATCTAGAAGAAGTGTAATCACAAGTATTTATCTAGTTTTGATAAAGCTTGTGGCTCGTACTCAACGAGTAAAAAGAAAGGAGACATTAGTTGATTTCGATCTAGTTTTGATCGAGCCGTGGACGTAGGGAGGTTTATCCCGAACCACGTTAACTCTTGCGTTCTTTACTTTCTGTTTTACTTCATACTCATCTTCTTCATAATTGCATAAACGTGTTTTTCTCTAATCTATTGGTTAAGAAAACGTTTTCAACATAAGAGCATTAACCACCGAATTCCGCACACAACATTAATCAAGATTAACTTGTTCAAGTTTCTCTTATTAACTGTTACTTTACACTTAAGGTATACTTGAGCTAAGTTGATTCTTCTGGACACGAAGAACCTTCTTGCTAATTCAAGCCTTCTTATATTCTAAGATTGCTTAAACCTTATTGATTAAAAACAAAAACAAGAAAACCTAAAAAGTTGGAATTGGTGTATTCCCCCCCCCCCCCCCATACACCAAACTAGCTCTTTCGGGACCAACAAATATAAATTAAATGATTTAAGTTACTAATTAATAATGATTAAAGCTTCTAAATTATTGACAAATGAAAGTAATATTCCAAATTACTTGGCAAATGAAAATAATAAAAGTAACTATTCAATTTTTTTTTATAACTATACTTTTTAATTTTTAATTTATTTGTATGTAAAAACATGTACAATATACATCATAAATTAAATATTATGATGAAAATTATAATTAGATATATGATAATAAAAAAATAATTTCATACGAACAAGTTACTATTATTTTAAATATTGACATAACTATATATATATATATATAATTACGTTCATGAGAAAGAATTTATCCATTAATGATTAATCTATAATCAATAATATATGGATAGTGGATTTTAAAGAAATCAAAATCGTTGGAATCGAATTGTAATTGGATCATAATCGATAATTCTAAAACCATAATTGGTAATAGTTAATTATAATCATTTCTCACACCATAATATATATATATATATACACACACACACACATACAATTAATATATTTGTACATATACAAAATTTATACAATATATATGTGATTATTACATTTGTTTTTATATCATTAGTGATTATTTTTATTATAATTATATTATTCATTTGAAAATTTTATGAAGTAAATTAAATTAATATCATTTTTTAAATAGTTTTAAAATAATCTTGTATGAGAATTATACAACAAATATAATATAGTTTCATTTCCTCATTAGTAGCACTATAGTTTTTAAAATAATATATTTTTTTAAATAATATTTATATACTCTTTATCAACTAAGACTAAAAAAAATTGAGACTTAATTCTTAAAAATAATTTTTTTTCTATTTGAGAATGTAATTGACGGTCCAATAAGAAAACATGACACACTTTTAACGGGATATGTAGAGTAATATTTTTATTACCCAAATTATAGGATACATGTTTTCACTAAATATTAAGTCTTCTATTTTGTATAAATGATTGTTTTTTTCTAATTTTATTCTTTATTTATTTTTGTCGAGACCAAATATATATGAATTGCTTTAAGAAAAAATATGTTCATTGTCGGATTGTAAAATCGTCGTTAATCTTGATATTTTAATTCCATAAATTTGAATTGTCCGTTTTAACCGTAAAATAGTTTATATGTCATCTCACTCTTTTTGCATGTAAATACATTTAAATTTATCACTCATTTGAATACTGGAAAAAATGGCGAAATTATTAAAAATGATTTAAAAAATGATGAATTGTTAATCGAAAAAAAGGATTTTATAAATAAAATATGTTATCGATTTTATCTATTATATATATTTTACAAATCAAACAGACAGTAATGTACCACATATATTCTTACTCTATAAAAAAGATTCTTATATGAAATTAAAATGAAAAAATGCCTTAACCATATATTTGGATTAATCTATTAACTTGATGTTAGATTAAATATAATGAATTAATTAGCATGAAACCTAATAAATCAATTATATTCTTTTTCTTGCATGTTTATATTTGGTGCATAATAAATTATTTATATTTAGTTGTAACCATCGTGTTCCACTAAAAATGTGAAACAATGTTACTCTTTTTTTAACTTGAATTTGTATGAATTGTTACACGAGAAGTATATAATTGTGTGTCTTAAATAATTATAATCAAAATTATTTATATTACTTTTAACTTTTTTCGTACATCGCACGGGTACACAAACTAGTTGATATTAAACGAGTTTATGGCGAAGAACATAAATTCAAATGTAATTATTGTAAGTAATGGAAATTTAATTGATATAAAACAAAGTCATAGTCTGCACAAGTTAGCTGATTATCATACATTATCCTTATTATTAATTATTCTAAGTAATGGAAATTTAATTGATATAAAACAAAGTCATAGTCTGCACAAGTTAGCTGATTATCATACATTATCCTTATTATTTTTATAGTGTTTTTTGAATTGGAGTGTGAAGGTGTTCAACCAGTGTTGTTATTCAACACGACGACAAAATATTGGAAAAAACAAACAAAAAGTCTAGAATTAGTATCGAACTAAGAATAGGTTATCTTGCCTTGTATGATTCGGGTGAGACAATTATTAAGAATTTTTTAGTAACTCCGTCCAGAAAACGAATACTTTAATATTTCTTCGTTGTCATTTATATAAAGATCTTAAAAATGAGTACCTTACGGAAAAAGATCATGTTGTTCTTTAACAATTCTTGAGGGATCGTGTTTCGACTAATATTACTAAAGTCACTTGCAATCTAACGAGATCGTTTGAGTAATAGGAAGTCGACCCAAAGTCGAATCACAAGGAAAGCTTAGTAGGACAATTACTAAGATTATAAACTAGGCTGATAATTAAAGTAAAATAAAGGCATAGAAAGGTAAACCCTAATCTAATAGAAGTAAGAACAATCATAATGAAAAGAGATGAAATTAAAGGAGCCATAAAGAATTAAATTGCAAATTAAAGAACAATCGAATTCATCCATTGCATACTCAAAAATTTAAAAAAGATTAATAGATAAATCAAAATAGGTCTTAAATACCAAAGCGCTGAATCCACAATAAAGAAAAAGCAAATCGATATGAAAGATGGAATGTTGCGAATGACTAATCTACGAAATCAAAATGCTAAACTAAATCTAAATAGGAAATAAACTAATTTAGTGTTTGGAATGATCAATCTCGCTCCCTAGAACTCTAGGAAACGAATTAAAATCGAAAAGTAGGATGTTAAATAATGAAAATCGCATCGCCTTTTTTATAGAATGAGCAGGTTAGCGGTCGCGTAGAGGTCAGCGACCACTGACCGAATCGGTTGCGTGCTTTGCATGCGACCGTTGAGCCATCCACGTGCGCGTCCGCTTAGGCCAACGGCCGTTGATGTTTAGCTCATTTTTTGTGTGTTTTTAGTTAATGTTTAATTGTATTTAGTTTTTAGTTTGATTTGATTTTCCATCTCTTTAGTTCATGTTTACGCTGATTTTGTTGCACTTGTGTTGGATGTAGGATGACAAGAAGAGGAATTGATCAGAGCTTAAATGATGCCGAAAATACCGAAGATGCTAAGCCGAACGAAGCCGAGAAAACTGAACCGGATCTTGTTAGGAGTTACGGGCAAAAGATGAGAGGAGAAAGAACGCGAGAGCATGGCCATATGCGGAATTGTTACGTCTTGCGTAACAATCTTGTTTTGACTCCTTCTCCTTCGTTACAACTCCGAATTTGGATCCGTTTGTGGCTGTGGATTCCTATCGAGACAAGCTTCAATTCTATGTTTTCAAAAATTTCGTATTATGCACAGGCCAGCGGTCCCTGGGCCTGTGCTGCAGCAGTGGACATAGAGTTCAAGCCAGCGACCGCTGGCTCCTCAGCGGCCGCTAATTGGTAGTTAATAGCGGGTTTTTAAGCCTTTTTCAGGCCATTTTTAAGGGACAACTCCGATATCTTGTAAGAACTCAATAGAAAAATATTAGAACTCTCTCTTAGAAGTAGGTTGCTTGTACTTTTGCACCTTGGAAGAAGGAATTAAGGTGGAGATTGACTTATCTAACCTAGTAGTATAATCGAAGTGAGTTTCGTATTTAGTTTCTTGCTTGTGATTATACGAATGGATTGAAGTAGTTGAATCTCCACTAGGGTTGATTTCTTTTGGATTGTTGATGCTTATTGTTACTTCATGCTTGTTGTTTGGATTGTGTTTATCATATTGTATTGATTGATCACCTTTACAATTTTGTAGATATAAGGTGAGGTTGAGAGACGAACTTTGTGTCAGACCAAAGTCCAATCAACTTCGGTTATGATCAGTGACATAATAATCGAGAATTCCTATGCTATCTTGAGTTCATAATTGTGTGGCTACATGCGAAAGTCATAGTAGTCACGATCTAATTATCAAATACGAAAGTTCATAGTTAGATAGCTCTTAAGAGCTCTAGATGGGCAAGTGAAAGCATGAGTAGCTGTAGCATGTCATGATCTACGTAAATATCGTACCCTAGAACCTTAATTCCTGATTCCCATTATTATTTTACTTATATGTTCTTGCTTTTAGTAATTTACTTATTTTCATTTGGATAGAATGCTTAGGATCTCTAAATGTTTAATCTGTAGCACTTAAATTAAGAAGCCCTGCTAAGCCTTCCTTGAGATGCGACTTAGGGTCTACTACGTACTATAAGCCTCGTTTATTTGCGAGAACTTAGACACACATTTTAGGTTGAACATCTGACAAGTTAGCGGTTGCTGACCTTGGTGCTCTGTCCGCTTGCTGCTTGCTCGCTAACTGCAGGCTGAGGGTGCCTGTCAGCGGCCTCCTAAGGTACGCGGTCGCTAACTTGTCTTCATGTCTCCTCGTTATCTTATCTCGTTATTTCTCTGTTCTTTCACGTCTAGATTCCATAATTGGCATGTTGTGGGTCTATGATCCTGAAAGATAAAACAAAGCGTAACTCGAGCCCAGTTTATCACGAAACACTAAGAAAATTACGAGACTATCATGATGAAAGCATATGCACACAAGACCAAAAATAATTTAAAAAAATCGCTTTAACCAACAAACATAAATTATTCTCCATAAGCATAACATGACTAGCATAGTTTACGCTTTTAGGATTTTATGTCTGTGGATGAATACAAAATTCTGTATTGGATTGTATTGTGTCACAATTAAAACTTGTAAGCATGAAGTTACAAATATTGAATTGATAGAAAAGACTATCCACTTTTCATGCTAGTAACCTTGTACTCTAGCAGCGGTACATGACTAAAAAATTATACTAAGAATTCTGAGCTTGTATCTGCGTTGCTGGTAGCAAAAAACCACAACCAACTCCTCATGAGAAATCACAATGCAAGATCAGTTGGTACACAAGCAATGAATGAAACACATGGTAGTACATATAAAGGTGGTCGAGGGAGAGGTAGAAGAAATGAAAATTTGTCCAAACGTGGTGGCAGGCCCTGAGGACGGCCCGGCCTGGGCGATGGCCTAGACACACACACATTGTGAAATTAACTTAACTTTGAAATTGGTAAGTTGGTAAAATGTTTGGCTCATTTTATAATTGGCGAGAATTCGATCTTTGATAATATTTTTTTTAGTTTGAATTTTATTTGGGGCCCCAAAACTAAATAAAAAAAAAATCCTTTTATAAATATAATGATGTGAAATTAATTGTATTGTAGTATGTGATGAGTTGGTAAAATTTCTAGTTTATTTTTTAGTCTCATTTTGTTCGTCTAAACTTAGGTTCTTCGTAGCTTTATTCGTATTATTTTCCCTCGTTCCGTGATGTTTTGGCCCGATTTATGTTTCATTTTATGTTTCAGGATCATTGGCCTAAACGAGCGTCGAAAGTGGAAAAGAAACGAGAAAAGACGAGAAAACGAACAAGTGTACCGAAGGGCATGCCAACGACCGGGAGGACACACGCCAGACCGTGTTAGCGGCCGCTGACCATGATCAGCGGTCGCTGACTAGCCAGACTGAGCCAGCGCCGAGCCAGACTGAGCCAGCGCAGTGCCAGGCCGCAGCACACGGGTCAGCGACCGCTGACCTATCTAAGCGGTCGCTGACTCCCCATTTTGCGCGGGCCGTTGCAACGAACCCTAGCGCCACTCGGAACAAACCTAGTCAGCGCCCGGTGACTTCCAGAGACCGCTGACCTTCCTCTCGCTATAAAAAGACACGTCGTGCCATTCATTTGAGATATCGCGACTCTCCGCACTTCGTCCCGACTCCTTTTGGCACGAATTCTTAGATTAGTTTTCCAGCATATTTCCACTATTTTTAGTTCGTCTCGATCCTGAAATCAAGGGTTGAGACTTAGCATTCTAGATAGGATTTTTCGTTCCGTTCTTTGTTTTAGAGTTAGCCGTTTACAACATTCGAACACCGTTATTTCCAGATTTTCATTGTCGTTTCCAGACGTACTTAGAATATTAATTCAAGTTCGTTTCTTTCCCTTTAATTATTACTTTTTTTATTTACTTTTATCGTTCGTTTTGTTTTATGTTTTCAACTCCTTTCATCGCTTTTAAATTCCAGATTTCTTTCCGTTCTTCTTTCGTTTTCCAACTTCAAGTTCTTTACTTTCCTAGATTAGGTTTAATTTTCGTTCCTAGTTTAGACTTTAATTGCTTTCTTATTTACTTTCTTCGTCTAGTTATAAAAATCCAAGTCAAATTCTTTAATTGCTTTCCGTTTTTACGAACAAAGAATATAATTGCCCTGCTAAGCCTTCCTTGAGAATACGACTAGGGTTAACTTATTAATCTATAATGAACTCGTTCTCTTGCGAGCGACTTAATAAAATAACTTGGAGATATATCAGCTGGAAATATTCCTCGTGCCCGTTACTGAGTCCCTTTAACGGACAGTGGGTCTGGTCTAAACAACGCCACGTACTGAAAGTTTAAAATAAGTTGAAACAAATTTTGGCGCCGTTGCCGGGGAAGACTTTAGGCGATTTAATTCATTGTTCTTTTTCTTTTTCTTTTTATTTTTCTTTTTATTTTATTTTATTTACTATGTTTACTTTCTTCTTCTATATTGTGGTACGCGTAACGTTTTTGTCGAGTGATGTTTATGCAAGGTCGCCACAGTGCTAGAAAGCCATTAACGCCCTTCATTGATAACATAAACCGGAAACATGTTATTTTAGCATCCGTAGAAGAAGACATTGAGCACATTGACGAATTTTTGCTTCCGCATTTATTCGAAGAGATGGCCAATGAGAGAGCGGACGAGAGACCGCGTTATATGGGCGATTTCAGTAGGCCCAATTTTGGGACAACTTCTACTTCAACCATCGTTCTCGACACCGCAGTCCGAAACTATGAGTTAAAGCCACACCATCAATCATTACTGCCGACGTACCATGGACTCCCGAGTGAAGACGCTTTGACGTTCATCCGAGAATATTGCACGGTGGTGCACACTTTCCTGCTTCACTCTTTGACGGAGGATCAACTCAAGTTAAAGTGTTTCCCTTACACATTGAAGGATAGGGCCAAATCTTGGTTTTTATCTCTTCCATCCGGAACACTCACCACTTGGGGATCTTCTTGTGAGAAATTCATGTTGAAGTACTATCCGCATCACAAAACTCAAGCGGTACGTACTAAAATAATGAATTTTGCACAAGCACACGACGAGCCATTCCGTGAGGCATGGGAGAGATTTCAAGAGCTACTTCAACAGTGTCCTCACCATCAAATGGCACCAGAGATGCTCTGTCAATTTTTCTATGATGGTTTGCTCTAAAATACTCAATTCATGGTGGACGGTTCGGCGGGAGTAAATATTGCAGTCAAGACGGCGGAAGAGATGAACGAGATCTTCGAGACCCTAGCTGCGAGTTCGCATCAGAAATCCACACGCCCGAGATGAATGGAAGCCAGCGCAGTGACTACGAGCCCCGACCTCAAGAAACAAATGGCGGATATGATGAGGGAGCTACAAGAATTGAAGATGAACCGACCCCCATCACCATCCATTCCGCAAGTTGCACCTGAGCCATGCGGTATTTGTGGCGATTTTGGCCACACGGTGGACGTTTGTCAACACATGGGAGAGATGACAGCCGAGGGCAAAGCAGAGGTCTATGCCGCTCAGGAATTCACATCGCAACCTCCCCCTCAACAAAATAATTGGAGAAATCCAAACGGGGTGGAAGCCGCAAACTCAAGGAGGCCAGAATTTCCAAAACCGACGCCCTCCTAATCCGAAATTTCAACCTCAATATCAATGTCAGCAACAGTCATATTATCCTTCACCGCCACAACAACAGTTCTATCCACCGCCGCAACAACAATTCTATCCCCCACCGATGCCGCAATATCCACCTGCTCCTCCTCAAAAATCATCAATCGAGGATAGTTTTGCCGCGTTTATACAAGAGAGCAAGAAGGTTCGAGAGGCTCAAGATGCCACTATTAAACGCCTCGAGACGGCTATAGGACAGATTTCTGGCGTTGTCAATCAATTGTAGCAAGGCCAACAAACGGGCAAAATTCCTGCTCAAGGCCAACAACCCCATCAAGTGCAAGCCGTGTCCGTTCTAAGGGATGGTAAGGTGGTGGATAAGAAGATGGAGATGAGATTCTGTTATAAGATCGACACGATGGACAAATTACCACCCGAAGTGGAAAAAGAGCACTCCTACGAGGAGCTCCATAAGGCGGTCGATCCATACGTTCCGCCTATTCCTTATCCTAGCAGGCTAAAGGACGTTAAAAGCGAGCAGCAGTTTGCGGATCTTTACAAGATGCTATCCAAAGTAACAGTGAACGTTCCACTCCTCAAAGCGATCAAGAATATTCCATCTTACGTCAAATTTTTCAAAGAAGTAACATCAACGAAGAAGAGACTTGATGATCAAGAGTTGGTGACTATTTCCGAGGTAGCAAGCACAATCATAAAAAAGTCTTTACCTCATACACGACACGACCCAGGTAGCTTCGTTATTGATATCATGTTAGGTAACGGTAAGGTGGCTTCTGGCATGTTAGATTTAGGAGCGGGAATCAATCTTATGCCGTATTCTATTTTTAAACAACTTGGTCTAGGAAATTTAAAACCTACTAGCATGAGTTTACAATTAGCGGATAGATCGATTCGTCATCCTAAAGGAATAGTTGAAGATGTGCTTGTTCAAATTGGTCCATTAATCGTTCCCATTGATTTTGTTGTTCTTGAGATAGGGGATGTGCATGAGAATGGAGTCGAGCATACACTACTCCTTGGACGACCTCTTATGGCTACCACGAATTTCATCATAGATGTCAAGAATGGTACCATTACAATGTCTGTCCTAGAGGAGGAAGTATCATTATCCACACAACAAGACCACCCCACGACCTCGGTTGACTTAATCGATGCATGTTCTATTAAATTCACTAATCCATTATTTGAGGAATCTACGTTACAGGATTTTAGTGAGATAAAGGAAGTCACCCAAGATATCGACAAGGCCAAACATAAAGAGACCGATCGTGTGACGGTAGTTGAAGAAGTACAAGACACTAAACGAAATTGGATTCGTCCAATTAAACATCCTACACCGAAACTGAGGCATCCAAACACCGTACCTTATCACGCTCATTCACCCACTTATGCGGGAGCCCTTATGCATCCAATCATCAAATCCGTAACGCCTCCCGACAAGATCAAACCCCCTAAGAGAGGGTGGCTCATTCTCCGGAAAATCCCACCATCAAAGGGTGACATACCGCATTTAAAGAAGGGGAAGCCACCATTTCAAATAAATTGGCATCGGGTGAGATCTTACATCGAGAATGACTCCATGCCTGAAGTTGTGGAGTCGAACCCCAATTCTTACGCTCCCGGTTGATTGAACGGTTTCGTCAAGCTAATGACGTTAAAATAAAGCGCTTCATGGGAGGCAAACCACGCTCGTTTTTTCTGTTTTTCATTTTTATTTTTTAATTTTATTTTATTTGATTTTGAGTCCTCTATTTATTTTTGGTATTTTTCTATGCTCGTAGGTATCATCGAGTTGGGAGAACATCGAGTCGAATGCAATTCGCAGAAGAAAATAGGACGGATTTGACGAGGGCAAAGTCAGCGACCGCGGTACATTCAGCGGCCGCTGACCTCGCGCACCCCTTACGCGCCAACGCCAACGACCATGCACCACGACGAGTCAGCGGTCGCTGACTACTCAGCGGCCGCTGACCTATGTTTCGTAAACCTCCCAAAATCACCTCCTCCAATTTACGAGAGTACACTCAGCGACCGTTTACTTGTCAGCGGCCGCTGATTTGGCCGAAACACACCTATTTTACCTTCTCTCTCCTTATTTCTCCCACTTTTCCCCCATTCTTTATCCCCAATTTCCCCAAACCCTAACCCTTCTCCATCTTAATTCTCCAATTACTCCTCCCATACTTCATAATTTCATCCAATTCTTTGAATTCACCATCACTTTTCCATCCTCTACCACTCTATCCAATCAAATTTTCTTTTCATCCACAAATTCAACCCAAACCCCAAACCTTCATTCCATCTTTACTTTTGCACACCAAGTGTTTGTTAAAAGTCCAATGGGGAGAAAAAGGTCCAAGACTAGTGAAGTGGGGCAATCTAGCCACCAAGGTGATGGCGACGAGGAATTTCATCCCGTTCGTGACCACATCCCAACTTCCGGTGCCCCGTTTCCAATTTATACCAATCAAGAGGGTACACTTTACACTCGTTTTATTTCTCTTGATCTCACACTTCCACGTACCTTAGATTGAGATCTTATGTCTAGCTTAGGCGTTGCCTCTAAATTAACTCGCTATTTGAAGAACATTGGGTTGGATATATATGCTAGATTAGAAATTGATGGCTATAGGGAGCTAGGACTTGAATTTCTCACTACTTTTGATGTTGCTGCTGATTTTAAATCATTTAAATTCCGTTATCGAGGTATTTCTCATACTATTACCACTGCCATGATGAAATGCATCTTTGGATTTCCTACCTCGGGGCTCCATCGGGTGCCCCCAGAATTTAATCCAAATCTAGCTTGGTTTGAGCTTACAGGTTTTCATAATTGGGCATCGGGAGGGATGTCCAGTGGCTTTCTTCGGGACCCCGAGATCGGCGTTCTCCACAAGTTCATTGCCTACTCTATCTCGGGCAATGAACAAGCCAACAAAGTGTACACAGTGGAGTACTTCCTACTCCATTGTGCTATCAAGAAGACGAAGATCTGTCCGTCCTCTTTCATATTCAAGGCCATCCAATCAATTCAAAGGCGGAAGCGGGCCCATGCCTCCCTTCTACATCTTGCTACCCCTCTAGCCTTGCACCTCCAACTCATCGGTACAAATGGCCCTCCAAACCATGAGCCACTCCTCACAAAATACATCGACATAAATGAATTGCGGGGCGCGCCATTCGCCCTTTCTCGCACCGAGTTAGTGCCATAGGAGCGGAGAAATTGTGTGCGGCGCTATCTAAACGCCCAAGTTGCATCCCGAGCATCTAATCCATCCGAAGAATCGGGAGATGCACATATGGAGGATAATGAGGAAGCTCAATCCGAGCATGAGGAGGACGAGCAAGCCGAGGACGAGGCCGACCCCGCTTGGCTTGGCTATGACCATGTGGACACCGCCGGAGGATCCGAATGGGGTACCCAACCTCAATGGGGTACCCAATCACAATGGGGCGGACAATCTCAATGGGGCACCCAGCCTCAATGGAACGCTCAATGGGAGCAGTTCACTTCTGAGGTCACCACGGGGATACGCGAGATGCGATCTGACATCTGCAACCTCCATACTCGCCTCGACACACATCAACAGCAGTGGGAGGCCCAGAACCAGGCGATGGAGGAGCAAACCCGGCTACTCCGAGAGATGCAACAACAGTGGTCCTCTTGGACCCTTGGCAGTGCACCCACTTATCCTCCTCCCGACCAACAGTGAGCCTTTGTCTCACTGTTGAGTTTATGTTTGCAGGTTTTCTTTCCGTTTGTTGTCCCGAATGCCGCATTTCAGGGACGTTTCTCTATCCCTAATTTTTAGATCTTTACTTTCCGCAATGAGGGCATTGCACTATTTTTGTAGGAGGGGGAGGGGTGTCTTCTTATGCGTGCATTCGTCATTTTATCTTCGTGTCTTGTGAGCATGTGAAATTTTGATTGTTTTTTTTTTTGAGCTACTTGGTCTTTATACATCGTGGGTAAATCGAAGCATGACTTATGTTTGAGATGAGACATGATTTGAATTCCTTGATTGATTGGAGTTGATTTATGTTGTGAAACGTAGATGAACTAAGAAGTTGTAGAACATTATGACCGGATTGTAGATCTTAGTAGAATGATTAAAATAGTGATGCATGATGATATAATTTGATTGATTCAATTGGCTAGTTGTTTATGACCTCTTGTTGCGTATCCGTGTTTTATTAAATGAACTTTGTCAAGAGGTCTCTGCTCCTATGGGAACCATGAGCACGGGAAACCGCGTGAGGATACAGTAGGGAACCCCTAATTGTTCACACCTCGCGACAATGACCATATAACTTGACATCGTTCTAAGTAATTTTCTTAAAGTTCTTAAAATATAGGAATACAAAAAGGATTCTACCCCGCTCTCTTAAATCAAAAATATAAATTTATAAAAGAGATGAGTATGGGAAACCACACTGGGAAAACCCGATCATTCGGAGTACTCACCCGGTGAATATTGTCCTAATATTCCTCATGTTGAAAGAAAGTAAAGAAAAGAAAAAGATACGCTATTTAAGATGGATAAAAGCTCTAGCCGATTATGTGAACTCAATAACATCTTGTGCATCATTATTTTATGTTGTTCGAATCGATTATAATCTAGTCTAGATGATCTACTTCTTCTATGTTCTCTATGTGACGTGACATGATGATATGAAAATCAATTGTGGAACGATTTGAAGTCTTGTCAAGAAAACATACCATGATTAGAAATTTCCCCTAGCGATAGTTTAGACTAAGTTATGCTTGAGGACAAGCAAAGCTTTGTGTGTGGAGGGGTTGTTTAGTCTCATTTTGTTCGTCTAAACTTAGGTTCTTCGTAGCTTTATTCGTATTATTTTCCCTCGTTCCGTGATATTTTGGCCCGATTTATATTTCATTTTATGTTTTAGGATCATTGGCCTAAACAAGCGTCGAAAGTGGAAAAGATATGAGAAAAGACGAGAAAACGAACAAGTGTACCGAAGGGCATGCCAGTGACCGGGAGGACACACGCCAGACCGTGTCAGCGGCCGCTGACCATGATCAGCGGTCGCTGACTAGCCAGACTGAGCCAACGCCGAGCTAGACTGAGCCAGTGCAATGCCAGGCCGCGGCACACGGGTCAGCGACCGCTGACCTATCTAAGCGGTCGCTGACTCCCCATTTTTCGCGGGCCGTTGCAACGAACCCTAGCGCCACTCGGAACAAACCTAGTCAGCGCCCGGTGACTTCCAGAGACCGCTGACCTTCCTCTCGCTATAAAAAGACACGTCGTGCCATTCATTCGAGATATCGCGACTCTCCGCACTTCGTCCCGACTCCTTTTGGCACGAATTCTTAGATTAGTTTTTCAGCATATTTCCACTATTTTTAGTTCGTCTCGATCCCACAATCAAGGGTCGAGACTTAGCATTCTAGATAGGATTTTTCGTTCCGTTCTTCGTTTTGGAGTTAGCCGTTTGCAACATTCGAACACCGTTATTTCCAGATTTTCATTGTCGTTTCCAGATGTAGTTCAAGTATTAATTCAAGTTCGTTACTTTCCCTTTAATTATTGATTTGTTTATTTACTTCTATCGTTTATTTCGTTTTATGCTTTCAATTCCTTTCATCGCTTTTAATTTCCAGATTTCTTTTCGTTCTTCTTTCGTCTTCAAACTTCAAGTTCTTTACTATCCTAGATTACATTTAATTTTCGTTCTTAGTTTAGATTTTAATTGCTTTCTTATTTATTTTCTTCGCATAGCTATAAAAATCCAAATCAAACTCTTTTCAATTGCCTTCCGTTTTTACGAACAAAGAATATAATTGCCCTACTAAGCCTTCCTTGAGAATACGACTAGGGTCAACTTATTAATCTATAACGAACTCGTTCTCTTGCGAGCAATTTAATAAAATAACTTGAAAGTATATCGGCTGGAAATATTCCTCGGACCCGTTACTGAGTCCCTTTATCGGACAGTGGGTCTGGTCTAAACAACGCCACGTACTGAAAATTTAAAATAAGTTGAAACATTTATCTTGTAAACGGCATGTGTTCAATTCTTGGTTCCGTGTTTTTTTAGTTTGATTTTTATTTGGGGCCCACTTTTTTTGTTCCGTCCCGGGCCCCATTTTTGTCAGGACTGGCCCTGCGTGGTGGACAAGGTTGGTCACATCGAGGGGGTCAAGACCGTGACTATAAGAATGTTGCTAGATTTCAAGATCATAACACAATAGCTCGAAAGACACCTCATAAATCTCAACAACACTAAATGAGAGTTACAAACATGTTATAAGTATGGGTGCAAAGGATATTGGTCCCACACATGCCGCACTCTGAAGCAACTTGTTGAAGCTTATCAAAGGATGCAAAAGGATAACAAATGCAAGAGAATTCAAGGCGAGTCATACCATGCTAGTTTACCTGAATCAAATTTAGCTTTTAATCATGATGATGATGGCTTGTTGAAGCTTGAGCTTGCATATTATGGAGATCAAGAGTGATCTCATGATTAATTAATTATTCCGACTATTTAGAATTTATATTCAATGTGTTTTTATTATGCAACTTTTGGATATTACTTTGGTTTTATCTTTATTTTCATGTGTTATGTAACATTTTGTTTGGATGCTTTTGGATATATTACTAACTAGTTTTAGTCATTATTTTAATGTCTTTTTTCATTTTATTTTAGAATCATGAATGTCAATATGTAACCCATGGAGAATACGAGTATCTTGTGTTTGGTGGATTGTGCTACAACATACTATCATAACTGATATAAATATTTTCAAACTCTTATTGAAAAAAAGAGGAGTATTACTACAATTGCTAATGATAATATTCTTATTATCGACTCCGAAAAGTCCTCTTTAATATTACTTATATGTACCAAACTAATTATAAATTATGAAGTTTTTTTATCCACAATCAAAACGTACCATTGTTAGCTTTAAAGACACCCGTCAAAATGGTTTTTATATTGAAACTGAAACTAATTATAATAATGAATTTTTCTCAAAATTTTGGATGTCGAAAGCAAGTGATTGTAAAATTTCCCTCGTTCTCCTTTGGGTTATATTATACTTACATTTGATCTAACAATCATGTTGTATTAATTATAAGTTTAAAAGACCCGAAAATGTTTTAAATTATTGCATGAGCGATTGGGTCATCCTGGGCAAAATATGACATGTCAGATCATTAATAATGTTATTGAGCATAATAGTCAAACAAAAGATCTTCCTTCTCAAACGGATTTATCAGTGATGTATATGTGAAGGGTAATCTTATAGTACGACCTTCTCGTACTAAAGTTGGAATAAAATCTCTTATTATTCTTGAAAAAATTCAAGGATATATATATATATATATATATATATATATGGACAATTCTCCCGGTAATGAGACCATTTCAATACTTTATGGTTCTAATAGATGCTTCGACTCAATGGACTTATGTATGTTTATTGTCTACTCGCAATAATGCATTTGCTAAATTAATTGCCAAAATAATTGAATTAATAGCTCAATTATCTGATTATCCAATAGAATCCATTTGAATGGATAATGATTCACATCAAAGTCATTTAATGACTATTGCTCCTCATTAGGTATCAAAGTTGTTGAACAGCAGGTTGAGATAATAGCTCGCTGCCTACAACAGGTCAGCTCGCTGGGAATAGCAGATTACCTCATCTGATGCAGAGAGAGAGAGAGTGAACTACTCAAACAGGTTCTCAACACTAAGCGTGAGTGACCTGTTTAGAGAGAAAATTGACCGGCAACTAGCTGGAGCTTACCAGGTGACCTGTCCAAACATAAATCGTGTGCGGAAGCGTGAGTTTGTTGGCTGCTCTTACACTTAGAAAATATTTTTTGTTTATACCGAGTGTTCTTTAAGATTTTGATTCAATATCGGGTTCTTTAAGAGTGTTTATACCGAGTGTTCTTCAAAACTTTTGGTTATGGAGGAAACTAGAACTATAGCCTTTTAAGGCTCAAATCTAATGTATGTTCTAGTGGGTTTATCTTCAGAAATATATGATTTCTCTCTAATTTACAACACATAAGAATGTATATTTTGATCTCACTAGTGTTGAATATAGCTATGGAAATCTGTAGAGAATCTTGTAGCTTTGAAAACTAGTCGTTGACAACATTTAATGATGATTACATTGATTGCTTTGTCCTTGTCAGATTCGTGTGCGCTCCTTTAATGATAACATTAAATGCTCTTTATAGTCAATTATGCTGACTATACTTCTAGCCGTTGGAGTTAGTATTTCATAACATGATCACATGGCATATGATAGGTTAGCTTATCGATTATAACTTCCTCCAACTTGGTTTGAGTAGCTCACTAGACCTTATAATGTCAGGTCGATATGTCAACCTGTAAGAGAGTTGGTAGACTCCAATATACTTGAGCTAACTCCCCAACAATCTGCTAATCAAATAATGTCGACCTGTTAGACACAAGTTCACCATCGAGCTACTTCTTATGCAGCTTGCTCCTCTGCTAGGTGAACATGTCAGTTTTGCATCATCAACTTGTTCCATTGATATGCTCCAAAGCATATATTCCATGTCATATCAACCTGTTTGATTCAAGGTTGATTCCAGCATGCTGCTTCTTGTGCAACTTGATTGTTTGTTGGTAGTGATTGTTTTAGCCATTTTCGGTCTCATTTCTCGTGCATATTGAATCGATAATGTCTTGATTTCTATCACTTCTTGCCTTTGTTGTTCTATATGGTCCTTTGGTTATCATATTTTCTTATCTTAGGAAAAGAGTCAAACAAACGGAGCTATTGAGGATCAAGAAAATAAACGAGAGCGAAACGGCACGAAAAGAGGACTACCAGTGCACACAAGGGTAGCGGCCGCTAGCCCTCCATTCCCCAAGAGTCAGGAAGAACGCGAGGTTAGCGACCACTGACCCCTAGCGGCCGCTAGCTCGCCCAGCTGAATTCAATACAGAACGTGGGGCTAGTGGACGCTACCCCTTGTTTGTGCTTTCAATACGGACTGCTTCCCCCTAATGAACGCTGACCAGGCGGAGTCTTCCCCATATATATAGTGCTCGCGTGATTTTTTAGGGATATCTTATCATTCTAGGGTTTCGAAGCAAGAGAGAAAACTCGGTAGATAGGTTTAGCACTTCAAATTTCATACTCTGTTCTTTATTTTCGTTGTGGATTCGATCATGATTCAACCCGGAGACTATTTCTATTGCATTATTTTTCCATTTAATTCGTGAGTTCTTGTTGCTTTATTGTTTTGTTTCGCTTTCACTTCCTTGTGGCTTCCTTCTTGATTAAGTTTGAATTATTGCTTTCTTATTATATTATCCATGTTAATCAATCAATCGAAGCATGTCATGATTTATTTCATTTAATTTCTCGTCCTTAGATTTAGGATTTAACTACTTTCTTAATTCTCGCCTAGATAATTCGTTTCTTAATTCCTTTAATTTTGCTCGCCTAGGTAATTAATTAATTTAGATTAATAATCATTAAAACCACAATTAGAGTATTTAGGAGTTTTATTGCTTTTGTTAAACAATGTAGATGAAGCCATGTTTAGCCTTCCTTGAGAATACGACTTGAGTTAGCTTATTAATCTATAATGACCTCGTTCTATTGCGAGTACTTAATTAAAATAAGTTGAAACAAATTTTGGCGCTGTTGTCGAGGAAGACTTTAGGGATTTATTTGCGTTGCATTTTATTTTCTATTTCTCTTTTATTTTCTTTTTGTTTATTCCTTTTCTCCCTCAGGTGCGTTTGATCTTTTGTTGGTTTTGTGTATGCTAGGTCACTGAAGCTTGAGGCAAGAATTGGTGTCCTTTGTTGACAACATCAATAGAAGAGATGGTGTGTTTGAGGAGCGATATCGGGACGTCTTTAACCTTGCTGCTTTATTCAAAGAGAAACTGGTAATCATGGCCGATGAAGAAGAAGCACCTTGGAAGTTAGGAGATTTCGCCAGGCCCTCTTATGGAATCACAACATCTGCTATAGTGCTCTCTGCTGCGGGGAGAAATTATGAGGTGAGGCACAACCACATCAACCTTATGCCCTCATTCTACGGGTTGGCTAATGAAGACGCACTCCTCTTAATTACGGAGTTTTGCAGCTTTTCAGTCCATCCCACTTCAGACACTCAGCGAAGATGAGCTTTTCAAGAAGTGTTTTCCTTACTCACTGAAGGACAGAGCGAAGTTGTGGAATATCTCCCTTTCAGCACGATCTCTACTTACATGAAAAGCTGTGAGTACTAGATTCCTGCTCAAGTACTACCCGAACCACAAGAGTAAGCAGATTCATCTTCAGATCGTGCAGTTTGCTCAGGAATCTGACGAGCCTTTCCATGAGACGTTAGATTGATTCAGGGAGTTGCAGCAGCAGTGCCCTCACCATCAGATTGTGCCTCAACTCCTTTGGCAAATCTTCTACAATGGGCTGCAGCATACTTATCAGTTCATGGTGGATACAGTAGCTGGAGGTAAAATATCTAATAAGACCGCTGACGAAGCAGTGGAGATCTTTGAGACTCTAGCCGCCAACTCGCAGCAGAAAATCTCTCGTTCTAAGAGAATAAAGATCAAGGAAATTGGAGCGAGTCCATATTTAAAGAGGCAGATGGCCGATATGATGAAAGAGCTGCAAGAATTGAAGATGAGCAAGGCCCCTGTAGTGGCCAAGCACGAGTCGGTGCCTGATCCGTGTCCTATCTATGGTGATCCTACCCATGATGAGAACAACTGTAGCAGAATGGCAGAAAACTTTTGAAGGAGAGGCGAAGATCTATGCTGCTCAGGGATATCCGCCATGACAGCCATTCGATCAGAATCCAGTCCAGCAGACTACAGAATGGAGAGCTTAGAATAGCTCCACATGGAAGGGACAGAGTCAGGGGTAGGGATCAAACTTCCCTACCCGACGAGCACCTCCACATCGGTATTACCCACCTCAACATGGGTATTATCCGCCTCCACAACCATATTATCCACCTCAACATGGGTATTATCCGTCTCCACACACTTTCATCAGTAGCGACCTTAGTTCCATCCACCATTCCCACCTGCAGCACGAGCAGCTGCACCACATAAATCTTCTCTAGAAGAAAGCCTGGTTGTCTTCATGCAAGAAAGCAAGTTGGCCAGAGAAGCTCAAGAGGTCACAATCAAACGCCTCAAGAGTCAATTGGGGTAGATCTCGGGAGCTTTAAATCAAATGCAGCAACAGCAGACAGGGAAGATATCGGGGCAGGGACACTCACCACACTAGCTGCAAACCATTACTGTTTTAAGTAGTGGGAAGCAAGTGGATAACAAAGTGGAGCTTTCGGAAGCTGAGGAGGATAAAGTAGTGGAGGAGAAGAAGCAACAGTAGGAAACACCTGTTGTTCAGCTACACAAGATGGTAAACACATACAAGCCGCCGATTCCCTTTCCGAGCAGGCTGAAAAATGAGAAGGTGGAGCGGCAGTTTGCAGATTTCTAGAAGATGCTTTCCTAAATGCACGTGAATCTGCCACTGCTCGACGTCTTCCGTAATGTACCAGCGTACCTCAAGTTCTTCAAAGAACTTACCTCCAAGAAGAGAAGATTTGCTGATGACTAGTCGGTGATGGTATCCAAGGTAACCAGCTCTATCATGCAGTAGCCTCTCCCACAAAAGATACGAGATCCAGGTAGTTTCGTTATCACCATCGCTTTAGGAAATAGTAAGATCGTGACAGGTATGCTTGATTTAGGTGCTGATATCAATCTCATGCCTTACTCGATTTTTAAAGAATTGGAGTTAGGTGAATTTAAACCCACTCGCATGAGTCTGCAGTTAGCTGACCGTTCTGTTAGGTACCCTAGATGAATTATTGAGAATATCCTTGTTAGTGTTGGTGGTTTGATTGTGCCTATGGATTTTGTTGTGCTAGAAATAGCTAATGTGCATGAGAATGGTCGTGATCATACTTTGTTGCTAGGTTGGCCCTTTATGGCTACTACTAACACTTTGATTGATGTGAAAAATGGGAATATTCAAATGTCTGTGCATAAGCACAAAGCTATGTCGTCTGTGAATTCTATTAAAGATTGTGCTATCATTGATTCTATTGATGCCTTGGCCGAGATTTCTTTTGTGCAGGATTATAGTTTGGAGGAGGTATTTGAAGGATCAACTGACATGGAGGAGAGACCAATTCTATTGATTTTATTGATGCCTTGGCCGAGAATTCTATTAAGGATTGTGCTTCAAATTGGAAGCCCAATTCGCGAAGCCACCTCCATTGAAACTGGCGAATCCACCTACACTCGAGAAACTAGAGCCGAAGGAGCTTCTGAAGAATCTGAAATACGTGTTTTTCGAGGAGAATGAGTAGAAACCGGTGATCATCTCGGCCCATCTTACTGACACCCAATAATCACAGTTGGTAACTGGTGCTGAAAAAAGCATAAGTTGGCTTTTGGATGGAGTTTGGCGGATATTTGAGGCATTAGCCCAGTGATGTGTATGCACAAGATCCAGCTTGTAGATAGCGCTCCCTAAGAGGGATGGACAGCGACGACTAAATCCGGTCCTGATGGAGGTCGTGAAGAAAGAAATCTTGAAGCTGTTGGCCGAAGGGATTATCTATCTGATCGCCAACAATGAATGTGTTAGTTCAGTCCACGTCGTACCCAAGAAAGGAGGCATCACAGTGACACTCAATGAGAAGAAGGAGCTTGTTCCCACCAGGCCTATCACCGGATGGAGGATGTGTATCGATTACAGAAAGCTCAATGCGACCACGAAAAATGATCACTTTCATCTATCCTTCATTGATCAAATGTTAGATAAACTTGCTGGTAATGACTTCTTTTGCTTTTTTGATGTTTTATCAGGTTATGATCAAATTGTGATTGACCTAGAGGATCAGGAAAAGACTGCCTTCACTAGCCCTTTTGGGACTTATGCCTTCCGAAGGAAGCCGTTTGGACTCTGCAATGCGCCAGGTACCTTCCAAAGGTGTATGTGTCTATCTTTTCTGATATGATTAGTGATTTTGTCGAGGTCTTTATGGATGATTTTTTTGTGTTTGGATCCTCTTTTGATGATTGCCTAGATAAGATTGAATGTGTGCTTGATCATTGTGTTGAAAATTGTCTTACTTTGAGATGAGAGAAAAGTCATTTTATGGTTCGTAGTGGTATTGTTTTGGGACATGTAGTGTCGAGCAAGGGGATAAAGGTTGATAAGGCTAAGGTAGAGGTGATTGAAAATTTACCTCCATCGACTGATGTTAAGGGAATTAGAAGTTTTTTGGGGCATGCTGGTTTTTATCGCCGATTTATAAAAGACTTTTCTAAAATCTGTCAACCCGTCTGTCAGTTGCTTTCTCAGGATACTCCTTTTGATTTTGATGCTAACTGTTTTACTGCGTTTAATACTTTGAAAGACAAATTTTGTTGTTCTCTTGTTATTGTCAATCCTAATTGGTCTTTTCCTTTTGAAATCATGTGTGATGCGTCGAAATCTGTTTTGGGTCAACGTGTTGATAGTATGTTGTGCGTTATTTGCTCTGATAGTTCTACTTTGAATCCTGCTCAGGTTAACTACACTACTACCGAAAAAGAAATGTTAGATGTAGTTTTTGCTCTTGATAAATTTCGTGCTTACATCATTGGTTCTAGAGTGATTATTCATATTAATCATGCTGCATTGCGTTATCTGTTGACTAAACCCCAAGCAAAGCCTACGTTAATTCGTTGGGTTCTGCTTTTGCAAGAGTTTGATATATAGATCCGTGATAGGAAAGGTAGTGAGAACGCTGTTGGCGATCATCTCTCTCGTTTAGAAAACATTCCCTCTTACTCTCCTCATTGAATAATAATCGAATCTTTTCCTTATGAGCATGCTTATAGTGTTTCTCATGTGCCTTGGTTTGCTGACATTGTTAATTATTTAGCTTGAGCTGAATTAAGGTCTGACCTCACTTCCCAAGAAAGGAAGCGTTTTCTTCTTGTGTGCAGGCAATACTTTTGGGAAGATCTCTTCCTATTCAAGCTCGGAAAAGATGAGGTGATTCGGAGATGTGTTGCGGAAGAAGAGCAGTCTAAGGTGTTGGAGATGTGCTAACAAGCACATTGCAGTGGTCATTGTGGAGGACAAAAGACGGCTTATAAAGTCCTCCAGTCAGGTTTATTTTGGCCATCAATATTTAAGGATGTGCATGCTTTTTATCTCTCATGTGATAGACGCCAAAGAGTTGGCTCGATAGGTCGTAGGAATGAGATGCCCCTTAATAATGTGCTTGTAGTTGAGATTTTTGATGTGCGGGGTATTGATTTTATGGGTCCCTTTCTGAAGTCTCATGGTTATGAATATATTTTACTTGTCGTCGATTACATGTCCAAGTGGGTTGAAGTTATCCCCACTCGGACATGTGATTCTCACGTTGTGCTGAAGTTTGTGCAGAAAAATATTCTTTGCAGGTTTGGATTTCCACGTGCAATCATTAGTGATGGTTGAAAGCACTTCTGCAATAGGTTGTTTGAGAGGCTTATGAAGAAAAACGGGATCACCCATAAAATTGCTACTCCGTATCACCCCCAGACGCCGGGCCAAGCTGAGACGGGCAACCGGCAAATTAAAAATATATTGGAGAAGACTGTTCAACCATCTATGAAGGATTGGTCAATCAAGCTGAATGATGCTCTTTGGGTGTACCGAACGTCCTACAAGAGCATTTTGGGGATGAGTCTGTATCGCCTCGTGTATGGAAAGGTGTGTCATTTGTCGGTAGAGGTAGAGCACAAGGCTTATTGGGCGATTAATGCCTCCAATTTTGATTTGCACAAAGCTGCGGAGCACCGTTCACTTCAAATGTCAGAGCTCGATGAGTTGTGTAATAAAACGTACAACAATGCTTGGATCTACAAGGACAAAGTGAATGCTCTTCATGATAAGAGGATTTTGCATAAGGATATCAATCCCGGAATGAAGGTGCTACTGTTCAATTCCTGCTTGAAATTCTTTCCCGGAAAGTTGAAGTCGAGATGAAGTGGTCCGTTTGTTGTTAAAGATGTGAAGCCGTACGAGTCGGTGGAGCTTGCTAGAGAAGGTTCTGATGATTCTTTCGTCGTGAATGGGCATCAAGTGAAGCCGACCAATTTCATAATGGAGTCGATACCGGTTGAAGATCCATCACTTAATTGAGCATTTTTCGTCGAGCTAATGACGCTAAACAAGCATTTCACGTTATTTTCTTTTGTTCTTTTATCTTGTTTTATGTTTCGTGTATTGTTTTCCCTTATTTCCTATACCGTTTGGAAGGGAATAAATTCGTGTTTTGCTCGTGCGGTGTAGGTGAATTTGGAAGAAACTTACAAAGATGTGCAACTTTGGCCGAGGGGAGGGGGCAGCCGGCGCTAGGCACCCAGAGCGCGCTACCCCCATGTTGATAGAATTTTACGAAAGGTGGGCTAGCAACCGCTAGCCCCCAAATCTGTATCCCCCTCCGAGTGCAAGGGTAGCGAGCGCTACCCTCCCTCCCCCCCCAAGTGCGCATTACCCTTGAATCTGTAGACTTTTACGAAAGCATGGCTAGCGCCTGCTACCCTCCAGCGGCAGCTAGCCCCCCTCGCTGCCAACCCTTCCAGTGCGTTAGGGTATCGACCGCTACCCCCCAGCGGTCGCTACCCTTGACGAAACCCTAGATCTATTTTAACCTCCTCCTCCTCTTTTTCTCCCACACTTCTTCATCTTTTTCCTTTCAACCGGTGACATCTCTATTTTCCTCACAACATCTCATCACCATCTTCACCCATCCCCATCTTCTCCCCTCATCATCATCATTCTCTCGCATCATCATCACCAACCTCCCTTTTCTTTTTCTTTTTCTTCTTCTTTTCCATCTCCTTCACCCACAAACAACCCTCCTCCTTACCCTCCCTACCCAGCCGCCGCCTACTCCGACCGCCATGAGGTAACTCTGTTTTCACTCTTTCTCATCGCTATGGAAAGAACGAAGCATCGCGCCGACGAACAAGCCGTGAGTAGTTCGCAACGTCCACCGTAGGGACCCGAGGACCTCCGGAAAGAGTTCAACTACCCGTTTTTAATCCTAACCGATTTGGAGGGCTGATTCTACGAACGGTGGACTCGACATGAGGTAATCCCGTCGTGCAATTTGGATTGTAATTTATTGAACAATTTACGTTGTACTGTAGAATTAGAACGTTATCTTGATATTTTAGGCTTGAAGAAGTATGTTAGAATGTCAAATAAATGTTCTATTGTGCTTACACATGAATTTCTGTCTACACTTGATGTGCCTGCGAACATTACAAGTTGTCAGTTTAGATTGCGGGAAGTGCCCCGTCATTTCTTCGTTTCTCAACTTTGCAGGATTATGGGATTTCCACGGCAAGAATGTCAGGGATGAAACCCCACCGTCTCAATTCAATCCCAATGCCACTTGGACCGCCCTAATGGGATTCCACAATTGGCAATCCGGCGGGATGCCGACGGGTTTTATAAGACACAACGTGCTAAGTATTTTGCACAAGTTTCTCTCTTATGTCATCACCAGCAAGGAGCAGGGGAACAAAGTCAACCACTCGGAGCCTATCTCCTCCACTGCACGACTCAGGGCATTCGGGTGTGTGCCGGCTACTGTATTCTCAACACTTTTAAGAATATGCTGGTCACATTCTGGCATCACACCACTCTTCCACTGGTGATTTCAGCCATTGCTCGTCACTTCGACGTGTTTTATCTGGAGCACCTTGATCCCTCTGACACCATCTACTACACCCGGATCGACATCTCTGAGCTGAAGCAGGCACGAATTTGCACAGCAAACGAGCTGGTCATTGCTTCAACTAACCCTCCGCCTCCCTCCGGCGACCTCGTGGTGTACGAGGAGGATGAGTATGAGGATGCTCATATGCCCGATGCCTTCCCTACCGGCACATCATCCGTCCAACATCACTATGGCCCCGGTTCCTCCTCCATAGGGAACCTTGATCAGCAGAGTGCCCAGTTCCAGGCCTTGAGCACTGACTTTGGAGCATTCCGCACTGACTTTAGTGCTTTTCGCCAAGACATTGTCACATTTTAGCAGGATTTTGAGACCTATGCTGATGAGGCTCGTATTTTCTACCACGACTTTGGAGAGTACAGCAGCACGATGACTCAGAACCAACAAATGATCGAGCAATGGGTGAATGATACCACAACCTGCTCACCGAGAAAGCCTGCATATGGCGATTAGCTCAGGAGCAATCGACTCAGCGATACCAACAGGTTGTTGAGAACAAACGGCGCGTTGCCGAGCTAAATGCGTAGTGGTCCAAATGGGCCCTCTTCGATACACCTCCACCACCAGACCAGCAGTGACTTGTCACTGCTGTTTAGTACGTATTTCCTTTCTTTCATTTCTTTTGTGTGTGTCCGGGTTCAGCTTAGTTTGTTCTTTGCCGTTTTTGCTGATTTGTGTGTTTTCTGTGTTTCTCTTGCAGGTTTCAACACTATTTCTGATCAGCACTGTCCCCGCTACATATTTCCCTTTCTCGGGTAGTTCCTTTCCCTCTCGTGTTATTCTTTTTCAATGAGGACATTGCTCACTCTCGCCGCGCCGCCCCCCCCCCGGCATGCATGAAATCTAGTTGTGTGGCGTGTTTTTAATTGTTGTGCATTAGTTTGTATGCTTGTTTGCTCCAATTGCAAACTCTAGCTCTGATATGATTAGTGATTGATTTTGACAGAAACTGTTTCTATTATGCACCGATATGACTTGCAGTTGTGTGTTCTATGACTGGGTGATTAGCTAGTACATTTAATCATTGTTGTCGTTGGGGCACTCTATGTGATTGATTGATGTGATGACGTCGAGCATGGTTGATGTGGTATAAATTGCTTGAATTGCTAGACTTGTTTTTAATTGTGCGTAATTGTGAAAATTGAGCTGGGAGGCGTCTGCTCCTCTGGATACCATGAGCATGGGAAACCACACGAGAACACTTTAGATAACCTCTAAATGTTTTCATCTCGTGAATATTTGCCACATAACCCACTCTTTCTCAGTTTGGCTCGAATGACCCTTAATTGAATCGCTTTGAGTATTGGTTTGAAGGTGATAAGAATTCTACCTCTCTTCCTCTTAGAAATCGAAAGATATTATGTTATAGGAATGGGTATGAGAAACCACACTAGGATACTCGGTTTATGTCGATGATCACACCTAATGACCATTGGTTTGTCTATCACCATCTTAGAGCGATTTGATTTTAAAAAATGAAGGAAATACAATTCTAACTTTGAGTGATTGAAAACGTATCTTCATGTGTTTTTGAGATTTGATCTGATTGATGTTGCATTACGAGGGAAACACGTAGTAGTGATTAGTGTGATAGTCCTTTGATCCCTTTCAAGGCATTCATAACGAATATGATGTTGTTGCATAGTTGAACTCATTTTTTGTTTTGAAATCTCCATATCATTTTTTAGCCTAGAATTGTTTGAGGACAAGCAAGACATTTATGTAATTAATTAATTTAGATTAATAATTATTAAAACCACAATTAGAGTATTTAAGATTTTGATTGCTTTTGTTAAACAACGTAGATGAAGCCCTGTTTAGCCTTCTTGGAGAATACGACTTGGGTTAGCTTATTAATTTATAATGACCTCGTTCTATTGCGAGTACTTAATTAAAATAAGTTGTAACAGTGATCTGCTTCTCGGTCTGCCTATCGATATGTCAATCAATCTGATATGATAAGTATGTTGACCTGCTCCAAGAAGTCTGGTGGCCTGTTGTGCGAAAATAATATACTATAAAAACTAAGTTTAAACAGATCAGGTTAGTCCTATGAACAGATCATTACATCGATCTATTATTACATTTTGACTTAACCTGCTACAAATAACAAGGTCGATCTCATAGCATAGGTCGTTAACTTGACTTGGCCTTACAATGTGATCTTCCTTTAAATACATAAAGTAAATAAGGTCAAGTTCTATAGATTAGGTTACTATATAATTAACATTTCTTTACAAGCCAGTTTACCTGCAACTAAGAACACAGATGAATCATATGGACATGATTTGTCTTTCATCGACATGTCCTTAACATTTAGTAAATCGTAAAGTCTAACTCAATCTAGACACAAATAAACATAAAATCCTAAGCATCAATAAACATTAAAACGCAAGTGTTCAGTATGTTTTAGTCATGATTATAGTCGTGTTTCGAGTCTCATTTCATAGTGTTTTAGTCTATTTTATTTCATCTTTTGTTTGTTATTACGCCGGATGTTGAAATTGTGTTTTAGGTTGCTTGGTGTTAAAAAGAGTTGTGAAATGGAGTCGTGGAGGTGCAATTTGAGGTGATGAGGCATAACGGATGAGCCGAGGGTGTGAAAGATGCTCGGAGCATGAGACGGGACAGAAAGAGCCACCCAGCGAGCGTTGGGCATGCCGCGCTCGCTGGGGTGGCACGCGAGTGTGAGGCAGTACCTGGGGTCTAGCAACCGCTGGGCGAGCCGCTCGGCAGGGATAGAGGCTAGAGGCCAGCGACCGCTGGGCCCCTTACGCGGACGAGACAGAAACTCGTGCCCAATGATTGTTGGAACCTCCGCGCCCGCTGGGCGCAATTTTAGAACACAAAATTGGCTATTTAAACACGCTATTGACGTGTTTTAGATATTCTTTTTCCCCTTTTTCCATCTTAGAACCCTAAATACATTTTTACTATTTGATTTTATTGTAATTTCACCTCGGGATGAAGGATTGAGGGCGAATTTGACGCTCAATCCAAGATTCAATCTTAGTATGTTTGTTTTAACTCTTATTTTCAATTGATGAATGGATTGATTTGTCTTTCTCTACCTAGGGTTTATAATTTCTTTAATTATTTTTTGGTTTCTCTTTGATTCATGTTCTTGATTACACTTTTGCTTAATTGAATTGAATGTTTGATCACCATTTAATTCCCACAAATTCTAGATGAGATTGAGAAATAATTCTAAGATTGGACCTAGTATTTAATCAAACAACAATTCTAAATCGGAAACGTAGGAATTATAATTCGTTGTTACTTTGTGATTTTCCTATCGTGTGATTCATATATGATAGTTAGAATTACAGCTTAATTATCGAATACGAAAGTTAGTAATTAAGCAACTATAGGAAATCATTAATTGATTGTGAATCATTGTTCATAATTGAGGAATTCTTTCTAGGGTGATCTAATACGCGAGTCTTGATTACTGTCTAATTATGAATATGTAAATGATTAATTAGATTAACTTTTAAGAAGCCCTTGATGAATGAGCAATAACATGAATACAGGAACATGATTTAATTTATTATAAATTTTATGAACTCTAGGTCCTTAAATCAGGAATCCCACCATTTTATTATTCTTGTTTATTACTTTACTTCATATTTTTTCTGCTTTATCTTGATTAGAGTGTTTAGGATTTTCCTTTTATTTGTTTTAATAGCACTTATGATTAGAATCATCCTGCAAAACTTTTCATCAAGATTCGACCGAGGTTAACTTATTACGTATAATAGACCTCGTATATTTGCGAGAACCTAAGTTTACATAATTTAGGCCTAAAAAATATGGTAGTTCGCCTGGGATCTAATGGTCAATATAATAGCTTACATACATATCATGATTTCGCATAATCAAAACATATAAATAAATATTTCCACAATCATAAAAAACAATCCCAAAAATGTTTACAACTAATAGTTAGACCATTACTACAACATTTCAACTTACATATTTCTTGTTGGGATAAGGAAATTTTTCATGATGCTAATCTCCTTTAAATCCGACCAATTACATATCATGATTATTCCCCCATAGAATTAGTACGTGGTAAAGAACCAATCATTTCACATTTGTGACTATTTGATTTTGAAGAATATACTCCAATATCACCACCAGATCTGTTGGGAAGTGGATTCCAGCATCTTCCGGATGGGGGGTCCTCCGTGTATCGTACCCGAGAGAACTTATGGGAGTGCGGCCTGCCTCAGTCGAAAAGGGCCTGCACTACCATTTTTGACGAGAGGTTAAATGAATTGATTAGTACTACTCATACCAACATGGTGCATCATCTTTTCAGGTGACCCCTTAGTAGAAACTCTAAGGTTAAGCGTGCTTGGCTTGGAGCAATACTATGATGGGTGACCTACTGGGAAGTGTCCTGGGTCAGCCTGTCAGTGAGGACAAAGCAGGCTGGGAAAGAAAGTGTTGGTGTGTGGGGCCAGTACGTCAATTCTGATGGGCGCTCCCGATCCAACAACATCGTACCTCAATGGGAACTCATGGAAAACTTGGGACATATGTGGGTTATTAATCTCAGTCTATTATTAAATTTATTGAACCTATGACTGAGGATCAATTAAATTCCCTGTACGCTGATTGCATTTTTGATGAAGATCTTTTCCCGACTTTAGGGAGAGACAGGAGTCCAGTTTCAACAAAATATCGGAAAACTTCATAGAATAAAAAGAATCTTCTATATTTAGATTCACGTACTAATCAATATGAACTGGAAGTTCAAAAGATTAATAATTTTCAATATTTTGCAAATAATTTGTCAGATGCATTTACTGATCATAAATGAGTAACAAATTATCATATCTCTGACATGAATACACCGCAAAGAACTGAAGTTCCACGTGAACTTGCCAAATTGGTTGATTATCCTCAACACTAGAAGCATAGAAGACATGTCTATGCTAAAGGTAAAGATCCTCCAAAATAAAAATTAATTAAAGGAATAAGATTGAACCAACAACCTCGTGAAGATGATCATCATCCTGAAGATGATAATCTTGGTACATCTGCACATGCACCAACTAATGATAATATTGTGATTGTGGAACAACCAGATCACGATATTATGAGAAATGATGAAAATCTTGTCAATGTCAATATTGAAGTTCCTATGAAATTTATAAATACAAAAGAAACTTATAAGAAAAATGTTACTGTTGTCGACAACACATTTGCTTCTAAAATTGCCCTTAATGTTTCAAATGATAATCTAGATCTGGAACATAAAACAATAGCAGAGTGTCCAAAGCGCTTTGATTGGTTAAAATGGAAAGTGGCAATCGCGGCAGAGCTTGACTTGCTAAATAAAAGAAATGTTTTGGCTCTATTGTATGTACACCCGAGAATATTATCCCAATAGGATACAAATGAGTATTTGTGTGAAATAAAAACGCAAATAATGAGGTGGTGAGATATAAAGCGAGATTAGTAGCTCAAGGGTTTTCACAAAGACCCGAAATTAAAATTGATCAAACATATTCTCCTATTTTAAATGACATAACGTTCTGTTATTTAATATATCTGGCATTAACAATGAATTATAAATACAGTTAATGGACATCGTGACTGTATATTTTTATGGATCATTAGAAACTGATATTTATATGAAAACCCTATGGGATATAACATTCCCAAAATAAAGAAAAATGAAAGTCGCAAATGTTAAATTAGAAAGGTTTTTGTATGGATTAAAACACTCGAGAAAAAGTGGCATGACCAAGTAAGTGCATTCCTTTATGTACACCAGTCAACTTATATAAAGAATATTTTAGAAAGATTTTATATGGATAAATCACATCCACTTAGCACACTAATGGTTTTCTGATCACTACAAGTGAACAAGGACCCGTTTAGACCTAAAGAAGATGATGAATAAATTTTAGAAATGAAAGTTCCATACTTGAGAGCAATTGGGGCATTTCTTTATCTCACAAATTGTACAAGACCCAAACTTGCATTTGCAGTAAATTTACTTGCAAGATTCAGTTCTTCTCCTACTCGGAGGTATTGGAATAGTGTTAAACATATTCATCGTTACCTTAAAGCCACAAAAGATCTTGGTTTGATTTATCAAAGAAATCAAGACATGACATTAGTTGGCTACTCGGATATTGGTTATTTATATAATCTACACAGTGCCAAATTGCAGACTGGTTATGTTTTTCTCTGTGGTGGTACAACTATTTCATGGAGATCTGTTAAACATACTCTAATCATTACATCATCAAATCACTAAGAGATTATCGCTTTACAGTAAACCGTAAAAGAATGTGTATGGTTAAAATCATTGATATAATACATTCGTTAATCTTGTGATATTCCGATGAATGAGAACGCTCACACTGTCTTATATGAGGACAATGCATCTTGTATTTCACAAATGAATAGTGAGAATGTTAAAGAAAATTTAACAAACCGCATATTACCTAAGTTATTTTATCCACATCAGCTCTAGAAAAGCGGTGAAATTGCAATAAATAAAATTCGATCTAGTGATAAGCTTGCATATTTATTTACAAAATCTCTCCCTACGTCAACTTTTAAACAATATGTTTATAATATTGGAATGCGTGGACTAGGAAAATTAGACCCGAATGTCTACATTACGCTTTGAATGCTATGTTGTACTCTTTTTCCTTACCAAATTTTTCTCACTAAGTTTTCTTGTTGAATGTTTTTAATGAGACAACAAAAAATGAACATAAATATATATGTGTGTGTGTGTACGATATATACTATTTTTCTTGATTATTTTTATCCCATAAGGTTTTCCAACGATGTTTTTAACAAGGTATGTATATCACGCAATAATATCCAAGGGGGGTGTTATAAAATAATATTGTTGTTTTGACATTACTATTAGAATATTTTGTTTATTTACTAATTATATATATCTTTTTGTAAAGTGAACAAACTATATATATGATAATACAGTTCTAGGGTTTTACACTCGACAATTTCTTTTTTCTCCACCGATTCCCCTGCAATTTTCTTTTCTTTCCTTTTCATATTCTCTCTACATTGATTTACACAGATAAGTGGTGGAATCAAAGAAAAATTACAACAAAATTCACACAACACACTAATTAATTTCCATATTTCCTTTTATTTCAGCCTCCATTCATACCAGACGCCACGGACCTGCTGCGCGCTGCCCCTTTTCTATTCATCCAACTGATGAAATCAAATTTAGGGGTTCACAAATTCACAGTATTCAAAGGTCTGATAAATCAAACAAAACATGAAATTCTAATACAAATATCATAGCATGTAAAATATGGAGAATATAAAGTGAAAAATTCGAGCCCTAGCATGCTCCTAAGGCATTGGATTTTACATCCCCATGGACAAGAATCTGATATCAATATAGATGGTTAGATATTCAGTGTCTTAACTATAAAATTAACTATGAAAGATAGTCCTCTATCTGAATCTCCACCGTATGAGTCACGAACAAAAGTTCAATTTATATAAACTTATAACCTATGACCCGCCTACAACTCGAATGTCATGTGGACAATATTCTATCAAGTTTTGCCTACAGAGAATTTTCAAGTGTGTGATGATGATAAAATCATTCATTACACTCATATTTATAGGTGTGTGAGTTATGTTAGAGTTTCCAAGGAGGATATGATCAAACAAATTTGCTAATCTTAACAATCTTTGAGTTGTGAGAGATCGTTAACTTGGTCTTGTTTGCAAACTCAACCATCGCCTCATGATTTATCTGACATATCCGAGTTGTAGGGATGATGACAATAATTTTCTAATTAAGGATCTATTCATGTTTAACACTAATTGTTAAAAACCTTTTATAAAAGATACAATGGTCAGGTTGAACCACTGCTCTATTACCATGTGTTGGGTTCTGAAAGAGGAGGTTTGGTGTATGGGGAGGGTGGGAGTACACTAAAATCCAACTTTTGCTCAATTTCCATGAACAACAAGGTCAATGTCAACTTACTGACTTACCAGGTCAACTTGATAGAATAGCAAATTATATCTTCAGTGCCTAAGAGAGATTGATTTGCTTAGATAAAAAACGATATCAAAGTGAGTGATTTGTTCTTAAAAAGGTCGACTAAAAAATAGCTGGAGCAGGCCAAGTCAAATGTCAAGGACATGTCATGTGCAAAAGCTTTTATCTGTTGGTTTTTTTATAATTAGAAAGTACTCTTTTAATTTAGCGAAGTATTCTTTAGACAAAATGATTGACACAAAAAAATGCATAGCTCACTG
Source organism: Leonotis leonurus (assembly GCA_026898415.1). Lineage (NCBI taxonomy): Eukaryota > Viridiplantae > Streptophyta > Magnoliopsida > Lamiales > Lamiaceae > Leonotis > Leonotis leonurus. The sequence continues at coordinate 776,555 of JAPKLX010000070.1, forward strand.
CTCTTATACAGATCTTCTCGCTGGTGAAATAGGAACAAGTCAATACACTATAAGTAAATACTGAATGCAAAGAACACAATTATCTAACGTTTTTTCGGGAAACCCCTACATCCAAGGTTGATCAACACTAGATCGATGATCCTTAACATTGGATTCCTTGATTATTTATCCTCGTGGAGTACAAGTTCAAACTCTCTTATTTAAACACACTGAGTACGAGATCAAAATCTCTTATTTATCCTCGTCGAGAATGAGCTACCTGTGAAGAATTACATATTCTTCCTCCTTTCTTCTCTATTATAGAGCTTATAACTTGAAAGGTTATGGAGGAATTTCTAGAACTAATGTCTTGAAGGCTCAAATAAAATATCTAGTTTTAGATGTGTTTATCTCCAAACTATATGAATCATCACTAAATAAAACAACACTATGAATATATCTATTATAATCAAGTGTTGATATATCTATGAATTTCTGGAGGAGTTCTTGCAGCGTTTTGCCTATGTGATTTTTCTGGAATTATATTCCCTACATTATGAAGAATGACTTGAAGTAATTATAGACAAGGCTTTCCAAAACTAGTTGTTGCAGCATTAATGATTGCATTGAATGCAAATATATTCGTTGGATGTTAACTAATCGTAAAGTCATTAGAGTTTGTCCTACGTGTCATCTGACGTGGCGTGATGGATATGTGAGCTATGATCCATTTAGGTAGATCTGTAGATTCCTCCAAGTGAGAGACCAGCTCACTTGACCTATCGGGTTAGTTCATTATGTCGATCTGCATGAGGGCAAGTCAACTCCAAAGTCACCTCTTGAGTTGTCCCCATTCGATCTGCTTTGAGCTTATCATCGACCTGCAAATACCAGGTCAAGTTTACTTTGTGATATGTTCGCTCCTGAAACATGTCATCTAGTCACCTGATCTGTCCTCTTCATGATATGTCCTTGATCTGCTCAACATGTTGTTGATCTATACTCATGATATGCTCACACGACCTGTACATCGGTCTGTTTCCATGGCCTGCTCACACAACACATAGTGCACTCTAGGTTGATGATATAATTAGTCTAGAAATCATATTTATCCTATGACCATATCATTTATATCAATCTTTTTTACACTTTGATCAACCTAATACAAAAATAATAGGGTCGATCATATGGAACATAATCTTACCTTACACTGTGATATTCTTTCTAACACTTAAACTAAAATAATATCTCTATTGATCAAATCGTTAATTTGTTACTAAGACGCATATAATCTCTATGTACCAGATCGATATTTATCGATATGTCCCTACACATTAGATCAATTTGTAAGTCTAACATTATTCTAAACAAATATACAAAAAACAAATCGATCTCCCTATGGACCAGATTGTTAATTCGATTTTTTCCTTAACATTGGATCGATCTGGACTACTAAAATATTAAATAACTAAGCATCGATATAAACATTTAACATGCACATATGATTTCGACAACATCATCGAAATATATGATAGCTTCAACAACATAAAAAAAGTTCATAACAGACAATAATTATAGTACTCAAGTATAAAGCATGCTTTCAACACATAAAAAATTTACTATGTTTTGTTAACTCTTATAGGGTTCAAGTCATTATTACGTCGACATGATTAGAATACAAAATTATCATGTAGTGATCGAGTTGGGGGTGGGTCCGAACCAAGTTCAGATTACATGTTAACACAAATATATAATATGTTAATAATTTATATTTTGAAGTAAATATAATTTTTTAATGTCTTTTCAAAAATATAGTATACTTTCTTTAATTAAAGAAACTAAATATATTGCACAAATTCAAAAAGTATGTATTATTATTTTTATGATTCTTATATCGTTTTATCATATAAATTTAGATTTTTAATAACCTATAGTGTTGTTATTATGTTGTGTCAATATGAAAGTTATTATATTTACGACGGGTTTGAATTTAAATTTAATAGGTTGGACTCGTCTTAACATTAAAAAAATAATCATAACAGGTCATGATCAGATTTTCATATAACAGATCGTGTCGTTATTAGAATGACTCAACCCAACTAACCACTTATGAGAAAAGTATATTCAATACATTCCAATGAAAATATTCTATTTAAGATAAGCGGTGACTAATTGGTCAAGTCTACTACTATTTCAAACTTCGCGAGATGTAACAACAAATGATTATTATATGATGGGGCACATAAACTTGCATGAGTAATTATACAAAATAATAAAAAAAAATATAAAACATAAATAATAACCACCAATATAACTATATTTAAATTCTAGCCAACTATAAATTTCTTTTATTAAAATATCTTTATATTATTTTTTAGATTATGAGTATGAACAATGTTCTAAAAGTCGTTTGACGCTAGTCGGACGGTGGATGGTGACTAACGCCTAGGCTCATACACGGGAGCCTAGGCGGGGGACTGATCAAATTATAAAACTTATTTTTTATATATTTGCATCATATTCTATAATAAAAAAACATTATTTAAAATTTCATTAATTTTATAATTCATAATAAAAGGTTACAAACACATAATATGCTAAGTAAAATATAATATCCATAAATTTAAAGTGGAATCCATATATTAGAATTTATATTAAATAACCATAATAAGTTCAAATATATTTGTATCAAATCTTCAAAGTACAAGTTTGATTTTCTTTGCATTTTCTTCTTACTAAAGGAGGATGCTTTGAATTTTGGAGCAGAGGAAATAATGATTTTTAGTTGATTTTGTGGGTCATATGATATGTTAATGGGTCAAAAATTAATTTGTGAGTCGTATCTCTATTGAATCGTTTGTCTCATTTTAGCTTTATTTTTGTTTATGCAACCTCGCCCGCCTAGCCAAAACTGTCTAGCTTGTAATTGAATCAGCAATATCCCGCGTAGCGCCTAGGCGCTACTTAGCTGATTTTTAGAACACTAAGTATGAATAGTATGAATTGTATCATTCATACATGATATTCAGTTTTATAAAACTGTAGGTACGTATGAATTGTTAGAATCATAAAATCAAAAGAGGGAAAAAAACTGTAAACCCTAGATCATGAACTCTACTGATAATTATCTAGAGATATAATCTGAAGGCGGAAACGTGAACCTGGAAACGCCATTGAATTAAATGGGAAGAGGATTGACTGATCGGATGACTTGATGGATCTTCCGGAGATACAGGCGCCTCTTCCTTATCGCTATATCTGATGGGGGGAGATTTTAGCGTAGAGATCGTTCTGTTCTCTGGGGACCATCCATCCTATTTATTAATTAAACTTAATAGTAATTGCAAGTCAACTCCTCAATAACTATGCAATTACACATAGGGTTATACACATTATATAATAGCTTTAATAATACATTCTTATTATTTGTGACCATATTAATGATTGTAGAAATTAATCCAACAATCTCCCACTTGGGCACAATATATAAATCTTGATAATGTATTATAACCGAAAGCATGCATGAACAGAAGTGCTATTATAAAGTTGTGTATCTAAACAATCTCGTCCATTAACTGCACTCATACAAGGACTAAAGCGACGTTTGCCAAAATATAGCTCGACTAGGCCGACAGTAATCACATGCACAAATACAATCAAATGACATAGATCAGATGGTATAACGAAAATCAGATATAGAATCTATTTTCGAATGGTCATCTTTAGACCTTTAAACTTTAAGCGAAGGTTAATAAATGCAAAATAAACAACTGAAAACTTTAATCTTGATCAAGAAAAAACTTCATTAAAGGCGAAGTCAATGTATTGCAATAAAACATTGTCATAAGTATCGACAAGCACTAAATACAGCTCCCACTGAATCTATACTACGTCATCCAATGATGAAATACCCATACTAGTTACATGCTCATGAAAGACCTTGGGCACTAGGCCCTTAGTAAACGGATCCGCTATCATGGAGTTGGTTCCAATGTGCTCAATCGAAATCAGTTTATTCTGCACCTTCTCTTTCACAACTAGGAACTTAATGTCGATGTGCTTCGACTTTGAAGAGCTCCTGTTGTTGTTGGAATACTAGACTGCTGATTTGTTGTCACAGAAAATCTTGAATGGTCTTTCGATTGTTTCCACAATTCGCAGCCCAGTGACAAAATTTCGCAGCCAGATCCCATGATCTGTAGCCTGATAACATGCTATGAATTCTGCTTCCATGGTGGAAGAAGCTACAAGTGTCTGTTTGACACTCTTCCAGGATATAGCTCCTCCAGCCAGCAGATAGACATATCCAGTGGTGGATTTCCTGCTGTCTTGACATCCAGCAAAGTCAGAATTCGAGTATCTGATGATCTCAAAGTTATCTGACTTTTTGTAGACTAGCATGTAGTCTTTTGTTCTCTGTAGGTATCTTAAAACCTTCTTGGCTGCTTTCCAGTGTGTCATCCCAGGATCACTTAAGTATCTACCTACCATTCCCACTATGTACGCAATATCTGGACGCGTACATACCTGAGCATCCTTGCATACTAAACCTCTTAAGAATCTTTTCGATATAATTCTTTTGTGATAATCCAAGAACACCTTTAGATCTATCACGGTGTATCCGGATTCCAAATACAAAAGAGGCTTCCCCAAGATCTTTCATCTCAAAGTTCTTAGAGAGAAATTTCTTGGTGTCCTTAAGGAAGTTTATATCATTAGAGGCAAGCAGGATGTCATCTACATAGAGAACCAGGAAAACAAATTTACTCCCACTGAACTTATGATACACACAATCCTCAACTACATTCATCTCAAATCCAAATGAGAGAACAACTTCATGCAATTTGTGGTACCACTGACGAGAAGCTTGCTTGAGCCCATTGATAGATTTCTTTAGCTTGCAAACCATTTCCTTCGAGTTACCTAATTCGAAGTTTTGTGGCTGCTGCATATAAAATTTTTCTTCAATGTCTCCATTGAGAAATGCAGTCTTAACATCCATCTGATGTAACTAAAGATCAAAATGAGCAACTAGTGCTATGATTATTCTAAATGAGTCTTTCGATGAAACTAGAGAGAAAGTCTTAGAATAATCAATGCCTTCTTTCTTAGTAAAGCCTTTAGCTACAAGACGAGCCTTATACCTCTCCAAATTACCGTTTGCATCCCTTTTGGTTTTAAATATCTATTTACAACCAATGGGTTTTGCACCTTCTGGCAATGGGACAAGTTCCCAAACCTGATTGTCTTGCATAGACTTATACTCTTCATTCATGGCTTCAATCCATTGAGCAGAGTGTTCATCTTGCATGGCCTAACGGAAATTGATAGGATCATTTTCCAGTCCATTAGATTCCGCAGCTTCCATGAGGTAGATTTCATAATCCTCAAGAATAGCACTCCGTCTTTCTCTAGTGGATCTCCTCAATTGCACTTGTTCTTGAGGTTGCTCTTGAGGTTGTTGAGTTTGATCTAATTGAATGGGGATATCCTCAGTGATATCATCTTGAGGTTCATCCATATCTGCTTCTCGAATAATGACAGGAATAGGAACCTGAACATTACTAGAAGCAGTAGTAGAATTCATATGTGAATCCTCCTCAAAAGCGATATCCCTAATTCTATATTTTCCCCCAAACTCAATATCCTCAAAGAATGATGCAGTTCCCGTCTCAAAAATATTTCTAGTTGTGGGATCATAAAATTTAAAACCCCTTGAGTGTTCAGAGTAGCCTATAA
>JAPKLX010000070.1:792272-936309 GCA_026898415.1 Leonotis leonurus
TTATAGGCTACTCTGAACACTCAAGGGGTTTTAAATTTTATGATCCCGCAACAAGAAACATATTTGAGACGGGAACTGCAACCTTCTTTGAGGATATTGAGTTTGGGGAAAGAAATAGAATTAGGGATATCACATTTGAGGATGATACAAACTTGAATCCTACTGCTGCTTCTAGTAGTGTTCAGGTTCCTTTTTCTATCATTGCTCGAGAAGCAGATTTGGATGAACCTCAACCTGATATCATTGAGGATATCCCCATTCAGATTGATCAAACTCAACAGCCTCAAGAGCAACCTCAAGAACCAGTGCAATTAAGGAGATCCACTAGAGAAAGGCGGAGTGTCATTCCTGAGGATTATGAAATCTACCTCATGGAAGCTGAGGAACATAATGGACTAATTGAAAATGATCCAATCAATTTCCGTCAGGCCATGCAAGATGAACACTCTCTTCAGTGGATTGATGCCATGAATGAAGAGTATAAATCTATGCAAGACAATCAGGTTTGGGAACTTGTCCCATTACCAGAAGGTGCAAAACCCATTGGTTGTAAATGAATTTTTAAAACCAAAAGGGATGCAAATGGTAATGTGGAGAGTTATAAGGCTCGTCTTGTAGCTAAAGGCTATACTCAGAAGGAAGGCATTGATTATTCTGAAACTTTTTCTCCAGTATCATCGAAAGACTCCTTCAGAATAATCATGGCACTAGTTGCTCATTTTGATCTTGAGCTACATCAGATGGATGTTAAGACCGCGTTTCTCAATGGAGACATTGAAGAAACAATCTATATGCAGCAACCAGAGAACTTCGAATTAGAAGACTCGAAGTAAATGGTCTGTAAACTAAAGAAATCCATCTATGGGCTCAAACAAACTTCTCGTCAATGGTACCAAAAATTCCGTGAAATTATTCTCTCATTTGGGTTTGAGATGAATTTAGTTAAGGATTGTGTGTGTCACAAGTTCAGTGGGAGTAAATTTGTTTTCCTGGTCCTCTATGTGGACAACATCTTGCTTGCCTCGACCGATATGAACTTTCTTAAGGATACAAGAGATTTCTCTCTAAGAATTTTGAGATGAAAGATCTTGGGCAAGCTTCTTTTGTATTAGGAATCCAAATACACACTGACAAATCCAAAGGTGTTCTCGGGTTATCACAAAAGAACTATATCGATAAGGTATTTAAGAGGTTTAATATGCAAGGTTGTAAACCAGGAGATACCCCTGTTGCTAGAGGAGAAAAGTTTAGCCTCACTCAATGCCCTAAAACTAACCTTGAAATTCAGAAAATACAGAATGTTCCTTATGCTTCGGCAATACGAAGTTTAATGTATGCTTAGGTATGTACGCGTCTGGATATTGCGTACATAGTCGGGATGCTAGGTAAATAGTTAAGCCCTGGAATGACTCACTGGATAGCAGCCAAGAGGGTTATGAGATATCTACAGAGAACAAAAGACTACATGTTAGTCTACAGAAAGTCAGATCACTTGGAGGTCGTCGGATACTCAAATTTTGACTTTGCTGGATGCCAAGACAATAGGAAATCCACCACTGGATATGTCTATCTGCTAGCTGGAGGAGCTATATCCTGGAAGAGTGTCAAACAGACACTTGTAGCTTCTTCCACCATGGAAGCAGAGTTCATAGCATGTTATCAAGCTACAAATCACGAAATCTAGCTGTGAAATTTTGTCTCTGGGTTGCAAATTGTGGATACAGTCGAAAGACCACTCAAGATTTACTGTGACAATAGATCAGCAGTCTTATATTCCAACAACAACAGGAGCTTTTCGAAGTCAAAGCACATTGACATCAAGTTCCTCGTTGTGAAAAAGAAGGTTCAAAATAAACTCATATCGATTGAGCATATTGGAACTGACTCCATGATAGCAAATCCGTTTACTAAGGGCTTAATGCCCAAGGTCTTTCATGAACATGTAGCTAGCATGGGTGTGTCATCATTGGATGACGTAGTATAGATTCAGTGGGAATTGTAATTTTAGTGCTTATCGATACTTCAGACATTTCTTTGTAATGCATTCACTTCCTTTAATGAAGTTATTTTCTTGATCAAGATTAAAGTTTCAGTCATTTATTTTGCATTCAGTAACCTTCGCCTAAAGTTTAAAGGTCTAAAGAGGACCATTCAAAAATAGATGTTGCATCTGATTTTCGTTATACCATCTGATCTATGTCGTTTGATTATACTTGTGCATGTGATTACTGTTGGCCTAGTCAAGCAGGATTTGGCGACGTTGCTTTAGTCCTTGTATGAGTGTAGTTGATGGACGAGATTGTTAAAGATACACAACGTATAATAGCACTTCAGTTTATACGCGTATTCAATTATAACACATTGTCAAGTTTTATATATTGTGCCCAAGTGGGAGATTGTTAGATTAATTTCTAATTAATCATTAAGTGGTCACATATATAATTAAATATAATGTGTTAATTGCTATTATATCAAGTGTATGACCCTACATGTAATTATAATAATAATTGAGGGGCTGACTTATAATTACGATAAAGATGTATATATATTAAATATATATATATATAGGATGTATGGTCCCCAGAGGAGTTACGTAACTCAAGCGTTATTTTTCTCCCATCAGATCTGACATGAAAGAAAAGAGGCGTAACCATTCTCTGGAAGATCCATCAAGCATCCAAACCAATCCAATCATCTACCGTTATTCTCAATGGCGAATCCAAGTTCACGTTTCCGCTTTCAGATTATAATTTTCCCCTCTCTATAATATTATGATTATAACATAATTAATTACAACTAGTGCTGGAATGGGTTATTGATTTCTTAATTAGACATCTATCAAGATTCAAATTATGATTGAATTGGAAGAAAGAAAATTGTCATAAAACCAATTTCACAATTAAAAGAATATATTTTATCTCATGACTCGTGGGAATTTGATGGCCATTTACCATCAATATGAGATATCAATTGAAGTTTGGTATTGAACAATTACCGTTATTTTCCCTTCAAAGTACAAAGAAGTTAATCGGGTAAATCAAATTCAAAATATAAAACGAATTAAATATCATGTCATTAATTTTTATGTTCATTCTCTCTTTCACCTCTTAATAGAGAAAATTCAACACAATATCTCAATTAAATAACTATGTAATGAAGCCACATATATAGTAATAGTATATGGTTTTAAGAAAGCATTCTCTCCTTTATTCAAAGTCAGAGAACTCAAAAGACGCGTATTTATACAAAAAGAAACCAAATATATATACAACTCAATAACAATTTACTCTAACCAATATCTAAATACAATATATACATGAAATAACTATAACAATGAGCTATAAATTCTAAGACCATATCAGCCAATCACAAGCCTTTCCTCGCTCATCACTCATTCTCAAATTGTTGCGTTCTTTTCACTATAAATACCCATTCTTAGTTGCATCTTCTCACTCAACCAGCTTCCAACATTCGAGCAAAATCTTTCATATACCAAACATTAACCTATATAGAGCTGGTTTTAGTTATTATTTAATATGAGTCTTTTATCAAGGATTTTCGATTGCTTTGTGTGTTCTTCCTCACGGGTATTTGATGAAACTGCAAATAGTTCCACTAATGATACTGAGGCCAATAAAGACAAGAAGAGGTCTCCACATCCACCAATTCCAGTTTCTTACTTTCCAGTTAAATCGAGCCTCTCCTATTTATAGATTTAATTTCATCAATATAGATTGAATTTTGTATTTTTCTTCTACGTTATTTCTTTAATCATGTAATGATACGCTAGCTAGCAAGCGAGTGGTTTTGATTATGTTTATGTGATGGATTATTATCATTATTTGATGATACATTAGCAAGCCAGTGATTTTGATTTTGAACAGGCCGGTCTTGTGTCATCATTAGTTTTTCATCATTTGATCTAAAATTAGTGGAGACTATATTTGTTTGTGATAGGGAAAAGGTCAAGACAAAAAAGTCATGAATAATTCTACATGTTATAGATTTTAAGAAAAATTAGTGTATTTTTAGTGGAAATGAGACTTACAAAATAGGATATGACTGTGGTTTAAAATATTTAGCGTTTTGTGGGATGTCAAAAAGATGGAAGAGTACAACATTTGGTTCTCTTATATATTTGGTTCAGTGATGGGGATTGCAATATATTTATTTTTGGAGCATGTTATATTTTATTGATATATTAGTATTTTTACCCGTACAGTTGCACGGAAAATTATTTTTTGTAATATATTTTTATTATTGTGAAATAGAGATAAAGTTGGCCGTATGGGATGCTAGAACCAAAGACCATGCTATTCACCAAAGATCGTACAGGATACTACAACCACTACCTATTCTAGAACGGAAGTGTGAGCACATCAATATGAATTTTGTGGAAAGTCTACCGAAGTCGGTACGTGACAACACTGCCATTTGGGTCATCGTAGACTGGCTCACAAAGTCAACGCATTTTTTGCCAATCCAAATGACATTTGGTTTGAAAAAACTTGCAAAGCTTTATGTCAAGGTGTTGGGAACCCTTTTAAGATAATTTTGATGATGGTTATCGAAACACACACTTAGAATTACTTAAGTTCACCTATACAGATCGTAGCATGATCTGTAAACGTTAGTTGATCTAACCTGTAAAGATATTAAAATTTGTATTAAGATTTGTCTGTAAGAGATCAACTTAAACTTAGATTTTCTTTGTTGTGTTAGGATAACAGATCAATCTGTAAGGGACAGATCGTGAGTCACGATCTGGACCTAACTTGATCTGTTCTAGAATTAGCATTTTCTCAAATATTGTATTGTAAAGACACATATCATGAGTCATGATCTGTATCTATAGTACATCTATTTTTAACTCTAGGTCTGCAGCTGAGCTTCCAAGACACATATCATAGGATACGATTTGTCCAGATGCTGCCTAACACGGGAGTATCCAAAATCACATGAGGTTATTTATCCAACAGATCAAGATGTGATCTATTCAGCACACACATCATGGGGTGATCTGTGACATGTATAAGTGGTACATCTGACTTGCCTAAATGGGTCATCTGTCACCTGTCTAACTTTGGTTTCACGTAAGCTTCGTTCTCACATACCTCTTCCGGTAAAGGATTTCAAACTTTGGAAAACGAGGAAATACCAGAAATGACATCAAAGGACGCAGTGTTGGCAATGCGTACATCAATAACAACTAGTTTCAAGCATTTGATGCTCCACAACGGCTAGTTCACCCTCAAACTCGTATAAATACTCCTTCAATGATTTAGAAACAACTACTGGATTCCAAGCGAACAAACTCTGCAGAAATTACTCTCTAAAGCTTACGAAGTGCTCAAGTGTAAATACCCCTATACATATGTATAGGGGTGGGTTCAGGTAAAAAGAGGATAAATGGTAGGAAATAGGAATTGATCTAGAGCGTCTATTTGAATTGATCTAATGGGTATAATTAATTCCTAATTTTTTTTTATGGGCGTGTTGCATTGTTAATATACAATGCAAAAGGGCAAATTGATACTTATCCTATTAGGCGGAATTGGTGGAATATTCAAATTGATATGGATCTCATAAATTACGCAATTGCATTAAGGAAAGAGAAAATCGTCCTGTGTGTATTGTTGCATTGTATATTCACATATTTTGCATTAGACATATATATAGTGTTGCACTATATAGTTACATGATTTGCATTACCATTTAATTTTGGTAGTTGGAGAAATTTATGGGATATGATAATCTTCCAAAATATTTGAAAATTCTCCCTAATTTTGAATTACAAGAATTTTAATTGGAAAACGCAACCGGAAACCACTCCACCACATGCAATATCGATTTACGTCATTTTCATTTCAATCAAACTTTTGATGCATTACGTTATATTTATTGATGCATTGCAGTTCATACAAATTATAACTTCGTTGGGACTGAATTTTAATTTAAATGACAATGCAATTTACATATATATCAATACAATTCACATGTATGTGTTGTGCAACATAATATTATTAAACGGTACAAAAATGAAATAATATCCTTCATTCGCTGGGAGAATCCATGGAGTGCATATGCTTACAGTGACGATTTAGGATGGAGAAATCGAAGGTTGATGGTGAAGGAGACAGTGATTCTTCTCTTTCATAAAAATAGTAATATATATTAAAAATCCCTATAAAATCGCATATACTATAACTATTAAATTGTATGATCTTTCTCTTTCATCACAAAATTACACATTTAACCTTTTTATTATATTTATGTAATATTTTATTAATTTAAAATTTAAAATTATGTGGTTAATTTTGTGCTATAGGATCACAAATATGAACGACCCAGATTACTTCTTATTTCCTATTGAAAAATCACTTTTTATATGATCTACATCATATATATATACACACACATACATAAAAGCAAAATTATTTTACCACTTTCTTCCGATTTTGCCCTTTTTATTTTATTATATTTACCTTAATGTCCATTTTGGAATGAAGTGAAAGTTCATCTGCAATGTGATTCAGTGGTATATGTAATATGAGTTGATGCTATAAAATACAGACCTCCGAAATTTAATTTTACATAATTGTTGTAAGTAATTGATCATTTTTGCACAATTTATGAACACATTTAAATCTATACTAGAAAATATAATTTCTCATGCAGTTTTTCCTGTGCAACCGCAAGGGTAAAAATACTAGTTTATTACAATATGTTGATTTTATCTTTATTTATTTCATTCATTCATAATAAATGTTGTGAACCAGAAATTTATGACTTTGTGTAGAGTCCGTATAAATTCTTGATGAAGTATATATTTTTTAATTAAATTATGAAAAAAATAAGTTGATTTAAAAAAAAAAACGTTATTTATTAAATTGGGCAATTCATAGTTAAATTGAGTCCATATACTGGATCAAGATTCAATTTCTTCCGATTTTGCCCTTTTTATTTTATTATATTTACATTAATGTCCATTTTGGAATGAAGTGGAAGTTCATCTGCAATGTGATTCAATGGTATATGTAATATGAGTTGATGCTATAAAATACGGACCTCCGAAATTTAATTTTACATTTGTTGTAAGTAATTGATCATTTTTGCACAGTTTATGAACACATTTAAATCTATACTGCAAAATATAATTTCTCATGCAGTTTTTCATGTGCGACCGCACGGGTAAAAACACTAGTTTATTACAATATGCTGATTTTATCTTTATTTATTTCATTCATTCATAATAAATGTTGTGAACCAAAAATTTATGACTTTGTGTAGATTCCATATAAATTCTTGATGAAGTATATATTTTTTAATTAAATTATGAAAAAAAAAAGTTAGATTTAAAAAAAAACATTATTTATTAAATTGGGCAATTCATAGTTAAATTGAGTCCATATACTGAATCAAGATTCAATTATCTAAAATTGATCCATTTTAAATCATAATTTCCTTTTACTATATATTATTATTAAATATAATATAGACTTTCAATATATTAGTGAAAATGTGTCTCAAAGCAAGAGAAGCAAACAGAGGAAACATGACTTTAGGTTTATAGCCTCACACACCATCATTCCTCAAACAAAGAGAGGAAACATGATTTAGGTTTATAGCCTCACACACCATCATTCCTCAAACGTGCAACTATACTAGATTTGTTTCTAACTAAACTAATTAGCACTTCCTTTCTATAACCACATTTACAAATCAAAGAAATCTGAAAAAACAAAATATGATGGGGAGGAAGAATGAAGATGAAGAAGAAGAAGAAAGAGGTTCGACCTTAGAGGCGAACCAACTTACGGGTTTGACGGGGTCCCGAGTTTTTCAGTTGCCACTTCTTTGGCATCTGCATATTGAACTGTAGCTTCATCTGGCATCAACATGTTGCTATGAGATAGTGGTGAATGCCTTGAGCCGTTTGTCATGCAATGACAGTAGTGTGTGTTCATAGATTGCGTGCTGTATTGAGATCGGATAGCCGAGTTTAACATCGACTACATGAACCACTTCCTCTCGGGAAGCTCACGGAGAGAGATTCTGCACACGGGAAAGGTGGAATGCTGTTGCAGCTATATGTCGATGCAAGTTGAATGGAACGAGTGCCCGTAGAGGGGAAGGAATCAAAACACATCTGCTTCGTGGTACTCGAAAAGGCATATGGAGCACCTGCCACATGACATATGGGCTATGGCTACATGGCTAATCATAACTTGTTGCATAACCAGTTGAGCATCACACAATAACATCAAATGCATGGAAGCAAAATAAATTAAGAATTAAATATATTGATACTTAGTGAGAATTTTCTTTTGACGTTGAGCACAGGTCTCGATACTTCTTCATAAGAAAATTGGCTACTACAAGCGGCTCAATGAAGACCCTTTTTAATTGTTAAGATACAATACATAAGTCAGAGATATCCTTACAAGTAGTTGTTTCGTGTAAAGTATTGAAGAAAATATGCTTACAATTCTAAGATCATACCCAAATTTTCCGGCAAAAGATACCCTCGACATATCCAACATAATTCTCGCACAAATGAACCTCGTGCACACATATACTATGAACATAGTACTTATTGTTAATCCAATCATTGTCATCACCATATTCATGTTTTCAGACATCATTCACTCCCTATTATGTCTTTCACAATTTCAAGAAAAAAGGTTACTCAAAAACTAAAAAACTGTCAAAGTAAAAGTGGTTTCAAGAAAAAAGGTTACTCAAAAACTAAAAAACTGTCAAAGTAAAAGTGGGATTAGAGAGTTCTTTTATTTGTTAATTTTAAATAATATAATGATTACAAAATAAAAATAAAATTTTGATATATTATTATATGAGACGATAAAGTGTCATTGATTTTTAGATTCAAAAATAACATTTAATTTTGTTATTTATTTTATTATTCACATATTCATAAATTATAATGTGTTATTATGAATTATAAAAATATTACTCTTCATAATATAAGAAATAAATTAGATCATGTAAAATAAATCGAAGTTACTATTTTGAATCGATGATCTCGGTTCTAAAAGTTTGAAATCGTAACTGAATTGTCACATACACAGTCATGATTTGAAATTGAATTGTCGATTACATACAATTGCAATTTTAGAACTATCGATTAAGATCCAATTACAAATAAAATTGAATCCCTAGATTTTGATTTAATTAAATACATTTATACATAAATTATTGATAAATAAAATATTCTCGTGCATCGCACAGATATCACACGAGTATTGCACGGATATCGCACGGGTATATATACTAGTTATATATCAAATGTAGTGTAGGAGACGAAATAGTAATTTAAATATAAGTATTTGGTCAAATTATCTTTTCGTAGTTTTGTTAATTCGTGTATTATAATTTAAATTTATCCAATTATTTACATTCTTGGATCGATATTCAACTAGCCAAGTTGGAGTACTATTAAATATGCTATAACGTAATCACACCTTTATTAATTAAATATTTACCCAACAATTTGTTCATTATCATGTAAACTTAACTATCATTATTATTATACGACAATATACCTGATTTGTTGTGGCTTGTATGATGCCGATTGGTAGAGGGAAAAAGAATGTCATACCGCAGGCAATCAAAATCCCCCACCATGGAAACTGCAGCTGTTTGCCGAAACCTTCATAAGCAAAGAGAGAAAACCCAAATACCGCAACCAGGATGACGTGAAACCACCACTCTGGCACAAACTCGTAGTTCTTCTTCATTATTTTTGTGTGCACGTCCACTTTCTCACCATTCACACCACTCGTTGCTTTCATACATAGCGTCCAAATCATTTTGGCGGTACCCGAAGAATTGGTTGGTAAACACCAGAATCACACACGTTATTATGCCCAAAAACCATGTGCTGAACGTCAGCACCGCCGCCGTCGGATCATCTGTCGCCGACACTGTCAGCCGCACCTGCTCGATCGGACAGTATTCCTCCAATTCTAATTTTGCATGCATTTTTAATAACACAGAAAAATTAGATTCGGTGAAAGAGGGTTTTGCATAATAATACAATACACAAGATTCTTGGTAGGGTCTAGAATGCAGCATTATACTAGAAGAACTGCGAATATATAGTTGTACCTTCTATTTCAAAATTTTGTTGAGGTAGTTTTCTTAGCGACTTATGGCCGTCTGCGGTGGCGTGTTCACGTTTGCCGCCGGACATGATTCTTGTATTGATATTGCGACGACGCACAAATTCTGCCGAAAAGTAATGAATTTAGATGTTGAAGTATTTGAATATATAGGACCACAAATACTAGGAATTGGATTTGCAGAGTCGGTTTTTGTGGGACACCTGTCAATTCTGTTGTAAATAATATAATTATTTAAGATTTTGTTAACATTTAAACATTATATGGATAAATATAGAGTTGGAAGATTGGAAAAAAAATATAAAACATAGAAAATATTATTAACATACCAAATTCAACTTTATATTTAAATTCAAAATTGAAAATTCAAATTATATACTTTCATTCCACTAAAAGTGACCTAGTTTGGCCAAAAAATTCTCACAAAACTAGGCCTCTTTTAGTGGCATTGAGAGAAATTTACTATTCTTCCCCAAATTTCATATGAAACAGATAGAAACCGAAGAAACCCGACTGTTGCTACACAAATTTTAATCAATATACAATTTACATACAAATAGACCTTCGTAATGATTTGATTCTTCCCCAAATTTCATATGAAACAGATACAAACGTAATCTCCAATTGAAGAATCAGAACAAATTTAACCCTTTGTAGAATCAGTACAATAAATGAAGAATCGGTAGATCAAATGAAGAAACAGATTCAAAAAATAACCTTCATATGCGAAACAAATTAGAAACTAGAAACTAATTTTGGAGAATCAGTAGAACAAAACTAGAAACTAATTATCTGCTATAAGAAATTAAAATATCTTTAAATATATCTATCGTTCTTACTTCTTTTTTTACTCATGAGATAATTGAATGTACACGGTTTTATGAATAGATTCTGAGTAGATTTCAGTTCTTGGATTTGTACTCAGCATTAATTAAAGAAGTAAATCATATTCGTATTTACTTTGCTTCCACGTTATTCTTTGTGGGCTAAAGTGATTATGTTTTGCTGTCAAAATTTGGACTGTTATTTTCCTCACAAGTTTGTAGAGATTTTAAAAAATATTCTAAATGCCATCAGTTGCTAGTTACTAAATTCAAAATTATTATATTTATATATATATATAGGATATAGATCATATACAAAAGGATTTTAAAATAGGAAATAAGAAATAATCTCAACCGTTTAAGTGGATGATCGGACGGTTGAGATCTTAGCCGAGTTTTTCATGCATTGTTATACTACAATGCACGCGCAATTTTTATTTTATAGTAATTAAGGGCAAATCAGTAATTTAATTGTTAAATGCATTGTTTTTAACTGGTAAATGGATTGTTTTTAACTGTAAAATGCATTGTGAAGATGTAATTGAGTTATGCATTGCATTTAACTATTAAATGCATTATATTTTGAACGCGTATGAACGCGTATAGGGGATTTTTTACCAAAATATCCTTCGTGCATCATTCAAAGTGATGGAATGCACCGCCTTTTTAAGTAGATCAGATCCGTCCGATCATCCAAATCAATGGCCGAGATCATTTCCTATTTCCTACTTTAATTTCTCTTTTTACTTGAATCACTCCCTATATTTATATACATATAGCCTTATTTGGCTGCCTCTTCTGCGTCAAGGTATATAGCTCATATGCACTAATCTATAACCAATTTATATACTACTAAGCTATAAGAATGTGGGAACAAGTTGTTCCTAACTATTGACCTTTTTAGTTAGAGCTCCACTTTCTCCCTCATTGACACAAGAGGTGTCACATCCCCATTTCACTTCTCTAAGTAAAATCGAGGAAAACATGACTAAAAGGAAATATACGGATAACAAACGATACGAAACAGTGATAAAAGGGGTGAAACACGAAACGTACCACGAAGGGTAAGATTTTAACAGGTTTAGGTGTCACGGACACCACAAGTACATGAACGAAATTCCAAGATCGAAATCAGAGAAGTCACAACCACTTCTAAAGTCATCAAGGACGAGTACAAGTCTGAATTTCTTGGTTCGACACGAATAAAATAGCAGTTAAATTCTGAAAGCTTAAATAAGTCTGGCAGCGGAAACTGGATCAATATCTGGATTTATATGTATGACGACATATAAACCACCGAGAGTAAAAACATTAAAAAGTTCGACAAAACCACCGCTGAGCCTTCCTCTTCGTCATCACGACTTAACCTGCACATTTATAAATATATGCAGGGCTGAGTACGAAAGTACTCAGTAAACACGTGCCGAAATCACATTCGTACTGATATATTTGCAATTGCCGTAATACAGTGCAACATAGGGATTTTGTCACTAAAGAACCTATGTTCACTAAAATTCTTGTGATCTTAAAAGTTCGACTGCGCAGTCTAAGTTCTGGAGTAATCAAACATATCTGTAATTCTGTGTGTCGGGAAAGTGGCCACTTTCCGCGAACACTGAACCGGCCAACCCGCTAAGATGACTCACGGTTCTGGTGTACACTAACCTCAAAAGATAAAGATTTTTAAAGGTCCGAAATCGATTAATTGTTCAACAGATACGCATCATACCAAAATACAAATATTTTCGACAATGCAATATTTAATAATATTTCAAATTCTAAGCATTCTAAACGAAAATCATACTTTTGGTATAACGCATACGATTTCTGATTTGTAAAAGAAAGCCTACCTGTTATGCTTCTTCGTCTAATGAAAGTTCGGTGTAACTCGACTGGGATTTCCTTTCGCAGCACCTTAATCGTGATTAAGAGGAAAAATACTCTTCGTGAGTATTAATTGACATATCTAATGAAAATGAAATAATATGCTATTATTCCATGAATTATCCTAATTATTACTCGATTTAAAATCGAGTCCTTAGTTGTTAATTCAACTATCATCATTAAAGAGTTCTAATAATTGTCTAATTACCGAACCTTTCTAATATATTTTCTAAGTCCTCATCTTATCTAATCAAGGTACTATACTTAGTCGAGACACTTAACCGGAATAGTTTAATAACGGGGATTACGACATTCGAGGTAGGTAACTCGAATTAATTAAGTTCTAATCTGAATGCTTATTCAAAGCTCTAATGGTTAATATTTATTTATTAACCATTTAAGGATTTCATACTAATCCGTAATCGAAGGGATAATTAAATCCATTTTTTTTTTTTACTATACCCTAAACTGGGCTCACTCTACATAATTAAATAAGTCTATTGAAATTAAAACAAGCCTAGTCTACTATTAGGTAATTCGGCCCAATCTGATTTTATTTACCCAGCCCATTTGATTTATACATAGCAGCCCATCACTTCTTTATTCTCGGCCCATCTTCTACACCAATTAAGCCCAATTTATTTCAATCCACTAAGATTCATATACTAACCTAAATCTTAATTACTCGATCTGTCTCCCTCTCTTTCACGATCTGCTTCACTTCTTTCTTACTATCTGCTTCGCTTCCTTCACTATCTGCTCCGTTTTTTTTTTTACTATCTGCTCTCGCCTTCTGCTCTCGCCTTCTACTATCTGCTCTCGCCTTCTGCTCTCGCCTTCTACTATCTGCTCTCGCTCACTGCTCGACTCTCGCTGCTTCGCTCATTCACTATCTGCTTCTTTTCTTCACTATCTGTTCCGTCTCTCCCTGTTCTCGCTATCTGTCTCTGTCTCCTTCTCGCTCTCTGTCTTCCTTCATTCTCTCTTCTCGCTATCTGCCTCTGTCTCCTTCTCGCTCTCTGTCACTGTTGCTCACCTCATCAGTCGCTGCCACGGCGAAAATCTCATCTCCGGCGACTTCCAGGTAAATTTCCCCCACTTTCTTTTGCAATTTCTTTCTAATTTTAGGAAATCCATTTTTAATTTCTTATCAATCCCCCAAATTTTATTCCTTATATCCATAATTTGTATTGCTTTTAGGTTTAGAAATTTCTGTTCCTGCACGATCGAATTTTATGTGATGTATATTCCTTCATTCTTCACCGTTTTAGTTTTAGGAAATTGACATGCTATGATTTCGAAATTTGAGATAAGAATCCTGGAACTTGTGTAATGTAGATTTCGAATTCTTTGTTCTCTGAATGATTAAATTTTCCTTTAAATTCTCTGTTTTGAATAAGCCCTAACCTTGGTTCTGTTCTTATTCTGATTGAGGAACACACAATGGTTGCTGATGTGGTTCTAGGTGGTACGCTGGGTGAGTTCTGAAGTTTGGTTGCTGCTGAGGTAGTTTCTGTCTTTTAATTACTGAGATTATATACTTTTGAGTTGATTTCTTATTTGTGGAGGTAATTAAGTGTTATTCATGTCCTGGAAACAGAATAAGATGATCAATAGTTCTAGTTCTAACATCAGAAGCTGTTCGTATAATTAGTTATGTGTTCTATTCTGGAGTCAGCATGCATATATATACATATATTCTGGAATTTATGAGCTGTTTCCTAAGCAATAAGGATTTTAAAAGCTTCTTAGTATGATAGCTTAATTACTGAAGCTTAAAACTTAATCACTTCGTTTAGCAAGTATTCTGCTATAAGGGGCAGTATGCTCACCTATAAGGCTTAGTCTAAAGCCTCAAGTGTATGTCTAAATTCAGCAGAAAGTTTTCTAGACGTACTAAAACTTAAAGTTCTCAGTCCTTCTAAGTTCTTAGACCTATAACTTCTGAACTTAATAGCTTTAAATCAAAAAATATGGATCAAGTGTTTCTGAACTTAAGAAAACATTAGAGGTCTTAACCGTGCACACTCACACCTAAATCACAATCATTTCTATGTTCTGCAGTTAGTAAGCAAGTACTTTTAAGTTCTGAAACCTATTTGAAGTTCTAGGTTCCGCATGCTTAATTTAGTTTTAATTCTTTACTAGCCCCATAGAGAACACAACTGAATGCTCGGGTTTGTGTTTACCTTAAACCTCTGAAATTTCTGAATGGGGGTAACTCGGGTGACTGCTCGGGGTGTGGGTAGAAACTGTTCTGTCAAAGCTTTTGTGAATGAGGACCGAGTTCTTGGAAAACAACACAGTAAGGTGTTTCAGTTGGAATCTTAGCATTAGACTGAAAAGATGAAGATATATTTACCTTAAACTTCTAAACCTGGAGTTGGGGTGAAAGAGGCTCTCTTGAGTGAACGAATGCTTCAAAGTGATAAGTAAGTTATGTTTCAGTGGGGGTGAAGGTAAGCATTGCTGTGGGATATAGAAGGGTGTTTGATGTGGTTTGAAATGTATGGGGTTCCTTTATTTCGGTCAGACTGCACTTTAGCACTTGAGTTCACTACACATAGCACAGCCTATTTCCTAACATTATACTGCTCTAGTTCTTGACTTTTGAGGCTGCCTTATGTTGCTGTTCCCTTCTCTTTGCAGGTGTTATGCGAAGGAAAAATGTGGAGTGACCACCATCATTGCTTCTTCCTGTTGCCCGTCTATTCCTTCCCTTTCTTTCCCTTCATTTGTCTTGCGTTTGTATTAATGTGTATCCAGATTTTGACAGCGAGGAGATCTAATATTTATGTATAGGATTTGTTATGGGATTGTTGTCTCGCCCCCATTTCACTTCTCTAAGTACAATCAAGGGAAAACGTGACTTAAAGGAGAAATACGGATAATAAACTGAACGAAGTCGTTTACTTGACTGAAAATCGGGAAACACCTCAGAATAAGTGATTATAACATCTTGAAATATGAAAAACTAACACAAGTCTGGAATACAAGGTTCGAAGCCAAAAGAGACAGCTAATAAGTTCTTGAATCTAAACAAAGGTCTGGCAGCGGAAACTGGATCAATAACTAGATTTACATGTATGATGACATATAAATCACCGAGAGTAAAACATTTAGAGCTTTGACAAAACCACCGCTGAGCCTTCCACTTCGTCATCACGACTTAACCTGCACATTTATAAATATATGCAGGGCTGAGTACAAATTGTACTCAGTAGGCACATGCCGAAATCACATTCGTACTGATATATTTGCAATTGCCGTAATACAGTGCAACATAGGGATTTTGTCACTAAAGAACCTATGTTCACTAAATTCTTGTGTGATCTTAAAAGTCGACTGGCCAGTCTAAGTTCTGGAGTAATCAAACATATCTGTAATTCTGTGTGTCGGGAAAGTGGCCACTTTCCGCGAACACTGAACCGGCCAACCCGCTAAGATGACTCACGGTTCTGGTGTACACTAGCCTCAAAAGATATAAATCTTTAAAAGCCCGAAATCGATTAACTATTCAACAGATACGCATCATACCAAAATACAAATATTTTCGACAATGCAATACTTCATAACATTTTAAATTCTAAGCATTTCTAAGCGAAAATCATACTTTGGTACAACGCATGCGATTTTATTTGTAAAGAAAGCCTACCTGATGTGCTTCCTTGTCTAACGAAAGTCTGGTTTGATCGACTGGGGTTCCCCTTCGCTGATCCTTAATCGCAATTAAGAGGGAAATACTCTTCGTGAGTATTACTTGTTTTATCTAATTAAAATGAAATAATATGCTATTATTTCATGAATTATTCTAATTATTACTCGATTTAAAATCGAGTTTCTAGGAGTTAATCCCACTAACCTTAATAAAGAGTTCCAATGGTTATCTAATTACCGTATCTCTCTAATATATATTTCTAAGTCATCCTTCCTAATTAAGGTACTATAACTAGTCAAGATAACTTACTCGAAATAATTTAAATATCGCTTTAAGAAATTCATCGGTATCCGGCTACATTCTCGTTTCTTAATTAGCTGGGTTTTTACTAAATTATTTGGGCTTAATATGGTTGATAAACTAACCCAACTAATTTATCTCTAATTTCTAAGATTTTATAAATTCAAGTAAATTCTTAGTTGTTCTAATTTATTTATCGAGGCCCATGTTGTGAAACGAAATTATTAGGTTCGTCAAATAGTGTGTTTTACAGCCCGATTAGATTTTTAATCCGGAGCCCAGCCCGTTTATTAAATTTCTGCCCGATAATCATTGTGAATCTGGGCCCATACTACATTTATTTACTATCCTAGCCCATTACAAATTTCAGCCCAAATGATAATCGTATTTGCTGGCCCATTCCTTCTATTCACTTCTCGGCCCAATTATTTTATCATCATCCTAACACCTTTAACCCTAATTAACTCACCCAGACTCCTCTCACTCGTTCTGCCTCCTACTCCAACAGATGGCATCCATCTGCTTTCTTCTTCTTGCTCTCGCTCTCTCCGACTCTTCCCCAGCAAGGAGTTCGCCGGTGTTCCCGGTTAGAGCAGCGATGGCGTCGCTCTCCACTCCTTCATCAATCTGCTTCGGCGGTCTTCCTAAGAGGTAATTCCTCTTCTCTTCCTATCATCTCTTCTTTTAAATTCAGGTTTAGATTTTAGGATTTTCAAGGTTTTAAAGTCCTAATCTAAAACAATTCAAGCTTCTAAATCTCGATTTTTATACATTACAAGTCTGCATGTGTAAATTTCTTCTCCCTTTTTTTTTTACAAATTCTGCAATTTCAGTCTTCCTTCATTTCTGGTTCTAATCGGAGTAGAACTCGCAGGGTGAGGTCTGGCAATAGCAGCGAATTTTTTTTTATTACAACAGAAGGTAATTCGTTACCTTTCTGTAGGTTATACAGTTGAGTTGGTTTAAGAGTGTTCTTAAAAATCTTAGTTGCTTAGAGTTCTAAATTGTTTCTTCTTCTCTGCCTATTGATAAATCCTTGGATGCTACGGGTTCTTCTTGTGGAGGGGAGTTCTGCCGTGTCTTGGGTTGAGCAGCTTTCCTTAAGCTAAGTCCCTGCGTCCATTTTGTTAATTTCTTGCTTTTCTGTTTATGATTCTGCCTTCTGGGATCCTTAGAAATAGTTGGTATCGTTAACGATAAAGAAAAAAAAAATACTTTCTGAGTTTGTTCTACACTGCTATTAGCTGATCGTGTTTTATGTCTATGATGCACTAATGTTCTAAGTTCTTTCTTTGGCCAAAAGTCTGTTCCTGAAGTTCATAATATAAGCCCCTACGTGAAATTCTGAACTTCTATATATATATACGCAGCTTCTAGGTTCTGTGTTCTGAGTGATGAAATTAGAATTATTATCTAAATTTCTAAATTCCTCATGTGTATGTGAGTATACAAGTTCTGAATTTTCAAACATAAGAGCAATATCTCGAAGACTGACGTATAAAAATATGAAAACATACTTTGCTAGCCTAAACATCTTCTTATGCATGTCTTGTTATTCTGGTCTTAGCATGTTTCTGTCTTAAATAAAACATGGAATGGGTGGAGTCTATATATATGTGTCCTATGCGTCATATGTATCTAAGAGGGTCTTCTTATATGTAAACTTGCCACACAAAACAGTTTCTGCGCATACTATAATTATTTAAAAGATTCTAAGGAAGGCTAAGAAAACTCTATTGTATAACATCTGTTGTTCTACTAGTTGTGGTTCATGAATTTAGAATGTTGTCTTTCTGTCCTAGATTTATACAAAAGAAGGAGTTTGTACTTACTTTAGGTGTTTGGCTAGGAGTTCCTCTGAAGAAGTATCCTCTGAAGAAGTAGGAAAAGGAACAGTTTCAGTTGAAATCCTAATACTAAACTGAAAAGATGAACTGCGTTTACCTTACTGCTTCAAAACCTGAAGTGGTGGTGAAAGAGGGTCTTCTCTTGAGGGGTTGGAATACTTCTTCGTGTGTGTAGAGAATGATAGAAGAAGTGAGTAGTGAGGGAGATTATAACAGAGTGTATTGAATGGTTTGCAAGCTTCGGTTTCTATATTGCAGTTCTCACTTCTAGACACTTGAGTTCCTACCTATGGTTTACAGTCTACTTAACACTATGTCTGCTCCCCCCTTGACTTTGGGGCAGCATTCAATTTATGTGCTCCCTTCATTTGTAGTGCAGGTGCAGGACAGTATGGTGAAGAACGGCACTGCTACTTCTGCAGCTCCTTCCGCCTCCTATCTGCCCTCAGTTTTTTTTTATACAACTCACATGTTGCACTTAATGAAAAGAAGATTTGTACAGGGGCAAGATCTAATAGTTAAGAGTAGGATTTGTATGGGATTCTTGTCCAAGTGTAATAGATTTATGGCTTTGGAAACCATAGATATTTTACTATCTAGTGTTCTAGCTTAGTACATCTAGGTATATAGTTATTTCAGCATTCTTTCTTCTTCACATTTGCTCTCGGTTGTACCACAGCTGTACAGACATGTATATATATATATATAGTGTATTATTCTTTCTCTTATTTAATCATACATCTTGTGCTCATTGTAAAGTATATATATACATATATAAGCCACGTTTCTTTCCTACTCCACAATCAAAGTTCTTAACACAATCTAAATGTACACACTTAGTATACCCCATTCCAATTTAAGAATTAAGATAATTTGTAATATAAGGGTTAACAAGATTCTTGTATCTAAATTGCTTCGTTACCCAAACAATATACTAATAATAATGGTATAGCATTAAACAATACTTACTAAGCTATATCTATATATACTTAGTACTTGTATATAACTACTATGTTATAACACATCTCTTGTACTAGCTTGTACAAATAAAATAATCATACTAAAATTATTAATATCGATTAACTAATCGCGATCTCGAGTATTTTATTACGAAATTTTCTTGAGCAAAATTTCGATTTAAAATAAAAATAAATATTTAGAAAATTTTACGGGCCATTACAATTGTTGTCCAGATTTGCAAGGTTTAAAGCTTTAGAACTCTATAGATTTTTGCTACTCTATTATTCTAGCTTAGTACATCTATGAAAATATATATATATATATCACACGTTTTCTTTCTCCTTGGTACTCTGCAGCATTAAATCCTCTTTCCTATAATTCTGAATGCATGAATCTCCTTTATATATATATAACACAATAGTTCAAAGTGAGAAATCGATCATTAACTTATATCTTATCTCATTAATTCAATTAATACCATTCTCTCCAAATATCAATTTTTAACATGCAAATTCTAATTATACACCACTAAGTACGTAATTATCGAAACATTGGTGTGCTAATTTTATAAGTACATACCTTCGCTAGTAATAATCCAATCCAATGATGTATAATAATCTATACTGTAAACTTTCTTATACATCATTCCTTTATTGGTTCTACATAATGTACCTTTCTTGAT
This sequence comes from Leonotis leonurus, assembly GCA_026898415.1. NCBI lineage: Eukaryota > Viridiplantae > Streptophyta > Magnoliopsida > Lamiales > Lamiaceae > Leonotis > Leonotis leonurus. The sequence goes on from JAPKLX010000070.1 coordinate 812,570, forward strand.
ACATAACTACACTACTAGAAGTTAAAACTCTTCTAAGTAAATAAATTATCTCGTCGAGCTTAAACTATTAACTGCGCACCGAAATAATTTATTTTCTGTTTGTCTTCTTAATGATCTCATTATCAAATGAGCTTGCATAATGTCTAATATTACACAAAGACTATAAGGTATACGAAACAATAGCTACTAAAATCAATTAGTAAATTGACAAAATACGAGTTATAGAACGAAATTTTATTATCGTGATTTCTGATAAACAAATAAATAGAAGAAATTTTACGGGTCATTACAAGAGGTGTCTCATGTTTCATCAATTTGGTGAACTAAAGCAGCAAAATACAAAAAGAAGGTAAAGTCTACTTGAAATAATTGCATATATGAATTACGAATTTAGGATAATACATCAGCAACCATGAAATTGATATGAAATTGCAAATTTTGAAGCAGCAACGACCAATGTGTCTCGTGTAACCATGAAATTGACACGTGTCTCGAGTAAACAACCAATAATCACATCAAATACCTTAAATAATATAATACGATGTTTTAGGACGGTCACGGCTAAGTACGCTGAGCAGACGGGGTCGGTGGTGGAGTTCGAAGGAGAGTGTCGTGACGACAAGCTATTGCCCATGCGGTTCGAGAAGAGGGCACCCATTGTCAAGCTCGGTCGCCGAGAAAGAAGAAAAATGAGGCAGATGTAGATTTAGGATTATAAGATTACAAATTGAATTGTCGATTATGTACAATTACAATTTTAGAACTATCGATTAAGATCCGATTATAAATAAAATTGATTCCCTAGATTTTGATTTCTTTAAATACATCTATACATAAACAATTGATAAATAAAATATTCTCGTGCATCGCACGTGTATCGCACGGACATCGCAGCCGGTATCGCACATGTATACATACTAGTTATATTTCAAAGGGTAAATTGTGCTAAATACCCTATTATGTAATTTATATATAAATAAAGATACCCACCTTACTAATAAACACTTCACTCGTCTAACGTTTATATACTTCAATCCGTCCTTATGAACGATAAATTATATTTTTGGAATCAGAAAATAATCAAGATATCAAAATACAAAAATTCGATCGCGTAATATAGGCTACAATTGAAAACTTGGTCGCACATTGTAATATCTGACCATAAACATACCAAGTTTTTTGGTTCATAAACAAATTAGAAATGATTTTAAAAGTTATTTTAATTTTAATTATTTTCATTTATTTAATGTGGTTAATTTTTAATTCTTTCAATAATAATTTTAATTCTTTGAATAATAATATTTTTAATTTTTAAATTGTTTAACAAATCATCATTTTAATTCTTTTAAAAGATTTTTGATTTTTAACTTGTGTAACACATCATGTTGCGTGTTTAATTTTACACGTCCGAATTTTGTCATTTATATGAACTTTGACGATATAATTTTATTGATTTAGTATGCAAATAACATGTATTGCATGTGCCAAAAAACCCGATCAAGAAAAGTCAAAAACCCGGTCGGTTTATGGTCGGTTTTTACAATGTGCGACCGGTTTTTCAATTGTAGTCTATATTTCGCAACTGAGTTTTTGTATTTTGATATCTTGATTATTTACACGAGGGAAGTGTTTATTAGTAAGGTTAAATTAGTCTTTTAGGGTATTTTTCTTATATTACAATGTGGGTATTTTTCTTATATAAATTACATAATAGAGTATTTAGCATAATTTACCCTATATCAAATGTAGTGTAGGAGATGAAATAGTAATTTGAATGTAAGTATTTGGTCAAATTATCTTCGTAGTTTTGTTAATCCGTGTATTATAATTTAAATTTGTCCAATCATTTACATTCTTCGATCGGTACTCAAGTAGCCAAGTAGAAGTACTATTAAATATGATATAGCGTAATCACATCTTTATTAATTAAACGCTTACCCAACAATTTGTTCATTATCATGTTTTAATCACTAATTATTGCTCTAATTATTTTTTTTAATTACACGTATGCATCCAACAATTAAAGTGCATAATTAATTAAAAACCAAAATAGTAAATAAAGAACTGTTTAGTACACAAAGGCCGTATTTCAATTACAAGAATTACCTGAGTAGTGAGAACCAAGAACCAGGCAGCAAGAGGGTGCAGAGGACGATGATAGAGGGCCTTAACAATGGTAACAATGTTGAGAGCATAAACACCACCAGCACCACAGTTGGCGAAGATGGTGATCATGACGTGTTCTTTAAGATTGAAAGGCCTAGGATTCAACGACATCGACTAGCTGGTCATCGGAACACGAAACGCCATTGTTGGCAACACCTTCGCCATCAACTTCCCCATTGGGAGCGTCACTATTTGTGACGCAACGGAACTAATGGTCAACGCGTTTTGTCGGTACTCGAAAAATTGGTTGGTAAACGCCATAATCACACACATTATTATACCCATAAACCATGTCTGAAACGTCAGCACCGCCACCGTCGAATTATCCGTCGCTGACACTGTCAGCCACACCGCTCGATTGGACAGTAATCCTCCGATTCTAATTCTAAATGCATTTATAACAACACAGAAAAATTAGATTCGGTGAAAGAGGGTTTTGCATAATAATACAATACACAAGATTCTTTGTAGGGGCTAGAATGCAACATTATACTAGAAGAACTACGATTATATAGTTGTGCCTGATGGAACCCGTATGAGTGGCTCACGAAAACGCAAGATCCATAGATTAATTAATCACATAAATAACTAATTCTTAAAACCACATAAGAGAATATAATGTGGAAATATAAATTATAGATTCTCCTTATGCTAGTCTTCCGCTTGTGGAGAAGCGATTTGAATCGCTAGCAACGATCCGCAATCCACACCGTTTGGATCTACAATCTTGATCTCCATCGAATCCAGCCTTAGGAACTTCAATCCTATTACCCGTCTATCTACTAGAATATCGTGTGGGCGAATCTATCAAGTAGTCAAGAGAAATAAAGACTGAAAATACACAGCGTAAGATACTGTGTAATTTTCAAAAATATAGAGAGAGTAAAATCCTCTCTATATGGGACGCCGGATTCTCTATCCAGAAGAGAGAAAGTGACTCTTCTTATTCTCTATTTTATAGATGTAGTGGACTAGGATAGGGTCACCAAGGAGAATGAATTAGATCCCAAATAATAGCAACTATATCCCCTCTTTATCTCTTGCAGTTACAATAATAATTCAAATTCAAATTTGAATTATATCTAATTTAATATGGGCTTGGACAAATCCATAATTAGAATATCTAATTTAATATGGGCTTGGACAAATCCATAATTAGAATAAAATTAATTTCCAAGTCTCCTTTTGGGCCCAATTGAATTTAATTAATTGACTGACCCAACATTTAAACTTAAATTAATTAATTTAAATTAAATTGTCCCCCAATTAATTACTTAATGTAAATGAAATAAAGAGCAGTTCTATTATAAATATTTCTCAACTCTACTATAGGATAAATATTGAACTCATCTTGATTCATTCGAATTACGGACGTAACCCTTTTGTCATTAATTATTTACTCGCGTTTAAGATTTTCTAAATCCATTAATTAATTGAGTTTGCTAACAACTCACAATTAATTAATATATTTATTCGTGAGTGATCCGGTTCAGACCTTTAATATTACATATGGAATAAATTCTCAACCGGCCGAGTTTCTTATGTAATAAACCTTTATGAACGCCTCACACGAATTTAATCAACTCGTGTCACCGAGACGCGATTCTGTACGACTGACAGTTGAGCACTTCTGGCTAAGCCGACAACTACTACCCAAAACATCACTATTTAGAGTTACGAAAAACTCACAAGCATTGATGAATCAAAGCAGCGTATAATCAACTGCCTATACTAATGTCATCGTCACAGACTAAGAAATGAATTAATTTCCGAGACCTCGTTCTAAGTATCAGCACGTTAGAACTTATCTCAGTGTGAAACCACTCAATATGTATACGCAAAGCATGTGTAACCGCTTATACATACTGACATCATTTTGCGAGCTAAGGTCAGTCGCATCGAAATGATATCGCAGCCTTTACCGATTTGACTGTGACTTTATATTACAAAGGAGCCGACTGTGTGTCCTTCCGTGATCATCGATCCACCACAATCTACAATTGTAATAAATGAACTTGTTTGCAATTCAATATATATAACAATAATAAATAACAAACCAATGATAGAAATATTTACTCTCATTGAAAGTGTAATTGAAAACAGGTTTGATACATCATCCAAGCATAAAGCATGCTTTGAGGTATACAAACTCTAACAATCTCCCACTTATACTCAAACATGCTTTAGAGTATACAATATGTGTCGCATGACATCACAAATCTCTCACTTATACCTAAAGCAGGTCCACTACACATCTCACCCCAAATCCCTCTAAGTGTCTCTCAAACGTTTTACCGTCCAGGCTCTTTAAAGGATTAGTCAGGTTGTAATCCGACGCTACCTTGGACACTACTACTTCGCCCCTTCTTACTATATCTTAAATGATACGGTACTTCCTCTCAATGTTTTTGCTTGCCTTGTGGATCCGTGGTTCCTTTGAGTTTGCCACTATACTTGAGTTATCACAATGAGACGTGATACTCGAAGGCATACTCGAAATCACATCTACATCCATCAAGAAGCTCCTGAGCCAAACCGCTTCCTCAGGCCTCTGTCATGACCACATATTCAATTTTTATGGTAGAGTCCGTGATGCATTTCTGCTTCACACTCATCCATGTCACAGCTCTGCCTCCCAAAGTAAACACATAACCGGAGGTCAATTTCCTCGAATCTCGATTCGTCTGAAAATCATAATCTATTTAACCCAAAGGATAAAGGTTATCCGACTAGTAAACCGAACAGTACTTCCTAGTCTGTCAAGGTACTTGAGTATGTTCTTTACTGTTATCCATTGATCCTTTCTTGGGTTAGACTAATATCATGCTCCATGCCTACGGCAAAACAGATATCCGGTCTAGTACACATCATAGCATACATGAGATTACCTACTGCAGAAGCACAAGGTATATGTCTTATCTCCTCTTTCTTCTCATGTGTCTTAGGACACATGTCTTAAAAAAAGAACGATTACATGCCTGAAGGGTAAGAAACCCTTCTTGGAATCCTGCATGCTAAAGCGTCTATGTATAGTTTCAATATAAGACTCTTGAGATAGACACAACATTCTCTTTCTTTGGTCATGAATGACCCTGATCCCGAGAATGTATCCTGCTTCTCCCATATCCATCATATCGAATTGATTGGACATGTATGCTCTAATGTCCGACAACATCTTCTTGACACTTTCGAACAACATCTTCTTGACACTTTCGATCAAGAGAATGTCATCTACGTATAGCATCAAGAAAATAATCGTCTTTTCCTCACACTTCTTGTACACACATCTTTCGTCAGGGCACTGATCAAATCTTTAGGACTTGATAACCTGATCGAAACAAAGGTTTCATGACCGCGAGACTTGCTTAAGCCAATAGATGGACTTCTTAAGCTTCCACACCATGTTTTCCTTTCTTTGAACTGCATAGCCCTTGGGTAGTTGCATATGGATATTTTCTTCAAAACTTCCGTTTAGGAAAGCTGTCTTGACATCCATTTGCCATACTTCCCAATCCATATATGTTGTAACTAACAAAAGTATACGAATAGACTTGAGCATGGCTACTGGTGAGAAGGTCTCATCGTAATCGATACCTTCCTTTTGAGTAGTCCTTAGCTGCTAGTCTAGCCTTGAAGACAATGAAGTTACCATTAGTTCTTCATCTCCACTTGAAGATCCATTTACTCCCACTGGCCTTGCAGCCTTCGGGCAGATCAACTAGCTCGTATACTTCCTTGTCTACCATGCATTGCAGTTCAGACTCCATAACCTCTTGCCAAAGGTGACAGTCCTTGTCTTGGACCGCTTCGTCAAAATTCCATGGGTCCGATTCAACTAGGTATGGGACTGAGTCAGATGTCTTTCCCACTCCAATGAATCGAACGAGTTGGCGAACAACCCTCCAACTACGACGAGACTCCACTACAGGTGGTACAAGTGTCTACGTTGGTGTTGGTGGTGGTTGTGTTTCTTTTAAATTTGGACAAGCTATAATTCTCATTTCCTCGAGAACTATCTTACTTATGGGCTTGTGGTTGTTCACAAATTCTTCTTTTAGAAATCGAGCGTGGGTGGTGATCACGACCTTTCGATCTCTGAGACTATAAAACTCCCACTCTTTCGTCTCTCTAGGATAACCCACGAGCAGACACAAGTCAGTACAAGGTTATAATTTGTCGACGTCCTTCTCTAGCACGTGTGCTGGACAACCCCACACCTTGAGATGTCTTAAACTGAGCTGATGCATGTCCACAGCTCAATCGGTGTCTTAGGGACCGACTTGGATGCTACCAAGTACAATGTGTTTCTGCCGCCTCTAGGACATATCTCCAAAATGAAATGGGCAATTCTGCATAACTCATCATAGATCTTACTATCTCTATAAGCATTCTATTCCGTCTTTCTGCTACACCATTTTGCTGGGGAATACCTGGTGCAGTTACCTGGGATTGAATCCCTGCTTCCGACAAGTGGTTCAAAAACTCAGCACTGATGTATTTGCCTCTGCGATAAGAACGCAGACACTTGATGGTCTTTTTCTGATGATTCTCCACAAGTACCCTGAATTCCTTAAATTTCTCAAATGAATCTAAGTTGTGGTGCATCAAGTAGGCATATCCAAATTTCGAGTAATCATCAATGAAAATGATGAAATACTCCTTGCCACCTCTGGCCTGGGTTGTCATTGTACCACAAACGTCGGAGTGAATGATATTCAACACATCTCGGGCTCTATTTTCTTTGACCCTGAATGGTCTCTTGGTCATTTTACCTTCCAAGAAAGATTCACATATAGGGTATGACTCAGCTTGGAGTTTATCCAAAGGCCCATGTTCCACTAGCTTTTGAATCCTCTAAGGTTAATATGTCCAAGTCTTAAGTGCCAAAGATATGTATCATTCGACGAAAGACAAGAAGTCTTTCTCTCCTTGGATTTAGTCGATAAGTTAAAAGTTGAAGTTTGTTGTTTAGGCTGCGCAGATATAGTATATGAGTTTTTTACCATCGTGCTTGTGCAGATAATATAATTCCCATCTTGATAATTATATAATCATCAAAGGAAACTAAATATCTACACTGGATCAGTTTAGAAATCGAAATTAAATTCTTTCTAAGACTGGTCACGAACAAAACATCTCTCAATACTAGAACAGAAGAAGTGATCTTCAACTGCACATCTCCCACTACAACGGCCGCCACTTTCGTAGCGTTGCCCCAAAAAGGAACTCTCGCCTTCCTTAAGTAGTTAAGTTCGCAGGAATGCCTACGAGATGCAGCTAGAATGGTCTGTGGCTCTTGTATCTAGTACCCAAGACTGGGCAGAACTAGCCATCAAACATGTTTCCACTACTAAGGCGTAAGATGTATCTTGACTATCTCTCACTTCTTACGAAGTAGATAGTTAGATTTCCAATGTCCTATCTGACTAACCCTAGACACCTTTAGTTTGTTATCTCTTGTCAACCGAAATTTCTCCTTCCCAGATGGTGTTTAGGGAATCTGGAGGGTATTTTTGTCAAGAACAAATCACATGTCATTGTAGTCAGGACTTTGTCCAAATTATTAAAACAATCAATATAAAAAGACCTTCGAGTGAAATCAAATAACGAGGTAAGTGAGTTGAATGTCATGCTTAAAGAACATAATTGAGAATAAATTTAATAATCCATCATAAATAACATGCTCAAATGCAAGTAATCGAAAACCTTAAAAAAACGATCACGCATGGAACATACTGTTTAAAACCAATCATGAAAGTCACGCAGTGAGATCGATTACGCAATCTATTTCAAAACATTTTTATTGGTCATGCAACTCAACAGTCAGAGGCCGCGCAGTTGTAATGACCCGTAGAAAAAATGGGATTTCATACTAATTTTGTGTATCCGAAAATCGGGATAAGAAAATTTCGTAATAAAGTTTAGAATATCGATCACCTAATCGATATTAGTAATTATTATTTGTGCAGATTATACTTGTTTTAGTAATAATAGAAAATATGCGAATTTGTTTGGATAATGAAGTTATTCGAAAGACAAAACAAATTAATTTTTAGTTTAAGTTAGAAGAGATAATTAAAATAAACTTATGCAAAGGCAAGTCAAATGTTTATAATTATGAAACTTTAGTTAGATACTAATTTGATTACCTAGAAGAGTCTATGATAATTGGTAATACAATTATATACCATAGAATGGTATATTACTTAGCATTAAAAATGGAATGATGTATGATAAGGATCATGTTTTATATTCTTATTAATCAAGTTGATTAAAGCATTACAAGTGAATGTATAATTAGGAGATTATGGTATACTAATGTTACGATAATTATGTACTTAAGGTTGTATATAATTGGAGAATAGAATGAAATTTTCGGTATTAGGTAGAATGGTATAACATTAGTAGTAATGAAATAAGATATAGTGTAATACTAATCATTCGCATTAAGAAATACTTGTATGTATAATTACAGCTTAGAAGTTACACAAGTTTCAGTTTGAAACTGTCGAGTAATAGAAATAAAAAGAAAGGCCAATTCTTGTAACTAGAACTACTAAGTAAAAGAAAGGAATAGCAACCAAATCTGCCGAGCAGATTTATTTCATAAGAAGTTATGGGAGAAGAACAACTGTAATGCACTACAGATTGTCACAACTTTCTGTTACATCATGTAAACAGAGTAAGGAAGGCAGATTAAGTGAAAGCAAAAAGGGTTGAAAACAGCATGGCTGCAGTCGAAGAAGACAATCCTGCACACTTCCTACTCTCCACAATCTGTCTCTGCACCATAAAATAGATATCACATTAATTGATACCCCCAAAAGTCAATAGTTCAGATCACAGTATCCATGAACCACTTGAGTTATAGTCTATGAAATAGGAACTAGAGTCATGTAGATGATATATAGGGTGGATGCAACCAGCAGCTGTCTACATATACGAATAGAAGCACACAAGAGAAACACTTCTCTATCTTTCAAAGAAATCAGCACACACACACTAAGGCCTTACGGAGAACTCCTATCCACCCCCAAGAAGTCACCCCAAATCATCCTCATTCAGAATTTTCAGAAAAAAATTGAGGTAAACATAGACCTCAAGCATTTAGTTTTGCATTCCCTATAGTTTTAGATAAGAGTTTAAATAATGAGTTAAGAATGCTGAAATTAGAACTTCAAGAATATTTCAGTACTTAAAACTTATGCCTCCAAATTTCAGAAACCTAGATATATCTGTATCTGTGTGTGAGTGTATACTGTTTACTCTTTAGTATCAGTTCAAGGCTTCTGTTTTCTTTTAAAAGAAACTGTGTGACAGGGCTTAAAAAAAGAAAACTGAACATTAGACCCCATCTTCCTCAAAAACTTAAAGAACTTAGACAGTTATACCTATATATATACATATGCATGCAGATTCAAGAACATAACTTAAATAGTTATATATATATATGTATACAGATTTAGGAGCAGAACATATGAACTGTTATATAGCTATATTCTGATTTTTTTAGAACTTGGACTTATGGTTATATCATATGCAACCTCCAGAACATAATCAATACCCCTTACCTCCAGAATAAGGAAAACCAACTCAAAAACGATAAAAATCTCAGGAATTAAAAAAATGTAAAGACTACCTTATATGGCAACAATTCTCCAGAAACCCCTTCCAATGAGCAAACCAAAATGAAACAAGCAAACAATGGATCCCTCAGCCAGAATAAAGAACAAACAAAATGTCAGAACTCGATAAAAAGAAAAAAAAATTAAATCTAAAATACAAAGATTTCAGAAAGTGAATCCAAAGTTCAAAATAGAGCCTGTAAATTCTTTGAAACCGAAACTGTGAAGGAAAAAGGAACATGCATAAGGCAACCCTGAAAAAAAATAAGAAAAGAGCTAAAAGATTACCTAAAAAGAAGAAGCTAGAGACTGCATTGAGAGAGAGCTTCGACGAACACCCAATCGCAAAATCATCCACTGTTAATCGAGAGAGAGAAACAGAGTGTAAGAATAGAAAGTTTAAAAACAAATTCAGAAAAACAGAAATTAAAATCTAAACATGCAAATTTACAGAATTAAGACTTCTAAGAAACAAAATGAAGTCAGGGAAATGGAAGAGATGAAAAGACCTACCTCATGGAATCGATGACGACTGGAAATCCCAAAATTTCACCGTTCTGCCATCGGTAAGGGAAGGAGTTGAAGAACAGAAAGCAAGGCGGACGGCGAAGGAAACAAGTTAACGACCGAAGTGAAGAGAATCGTCTGAGAGGACGACTGCAAGGAGAAACGAAGAAGAAAGGGGAAGTTAGATGAATTTTGAACTAGGGTTAAATCTGATTTTGGCTATGAACCGATCGAATAGGGCCAGCAAGGGATAGTCAATTGGGCTGAAATAAGGACTAATGGGCTGAAAGTAATAAAATGAATGGACTGAAAGTGATAAATGGAATGGGCCAAAATAAATAACACCAATGGGCCAGCAAAAAATTATAGTGGGCTGAATAGCATGATGTTAGATTGAGCTCGATTTTAAATAGTTATGGGCCTATTAATTATGTAGAATGGGCCCAGATTGGGTATTAAGAATGGATTAAGATATCCCTTAATAATGATTTAATAAAATAAATCTTTGGATTAAGTTAGTAATTAAAGGGATTAAATATAAATAGTTAGATTTAATCCAATAATTTAGATCCATTAAATTATGGATTTAGTAATAATATTCTTGATAGCTATGAAATTCTTAAATGGTATTAAAATAGATTAATACTAACCATTAGAGCTTTGACTAAGCATTCAAATTAGAATTTATTTAATTCAAGTAAGTTATCTTGAATAATCATAATCCCCGTTATTAACTAAATCGGGTAAGGCAAATAAGAGTTAAGAAATGAATAAATCAAGGGATGATTTTAAAGTACGATAAAAAGGCTTATCGAAAATCTTTAAACACTCGCATATTAGTCGAGTGAAGAGATTAGAAAAGAATTATGAAATAATAGAATATTATTTCATTTTTTTTTAGATGAAATAAATTATATACTCACGATGAGTATCTTTTTGTAATGGCGATTAAGGTTTAGCAAAAGGGAAAGCTCTAAACATCAAAGACTCAAGATCTTATTAGACGAAGAAGCAGTTCAGGTAGGCTTTCTTTTACAAATGAAATCGTATGCGTTGTACCAAATTACTATTTTCGTCTTAGAAATTATTTTGAAGCATTATGAAATATTGCATTGTCGAAAATATTTATATTTTGGTATGATGCATATCTGTTGAACAATTAATCGAATTCGGACCTTTAAATATTTATATCTTTTAAGGCTAGTGTACACCAGAACTGTGAGTCATCTTAGTGGGTTGGCCGGTTCAGTGTTCGCGGAAAGTGGCCACTTTCCTGACACCCAAAATTACAGATATGTATGATTACTCCAGAACTTAGACTGCGCAGTCACACTTTTAAGATCACAAGATTTTGGTGAACATAGGTGCTTTAGTGACAAAAATCCCTATGTTGCACTGTGTTACGGCAATGACAAATATATTTTGTACGAATGTAATTTCGGCACGTGTTTACTGAGTACTTTCGTACTCAGCCCTGCATATATTTATAAATGTGCAGGTGAAGCGGTGATGTCGAAGCGAAATGCTCAACGGTGGTTTTGTCGAACTTTTGCTTTTATTACTCTTAGTGATTTGTATGTCGTCATACATATGAATCTAGAATTCGATCCAGTTTTTCCGCTGCTAGACATTGTTTCAGTATTCAGAACTTTTCAAGCTTTTCCTTCAGACGATGACTTATGTACCGTTTCCTTTAATTGGGCTACGAGTAGCCGAATTCTGTTAGAATCGGCAATTATTGGAGTACGTTCCATGTATTATCCAAGAATCAGTACTATCATTATCTTTTCTTTATCCGTTTTAATTTCCGTGTCACGTTTCCTCGATTTTACTAAGCATAGTGAAATGGGGGCATGACAGCAGTGCTGCTATAACTACCAAATTACACCTAAGCTATTACCATAAGCTTGACACCAAAGAAATTAATTGACTTTAATAAGCCCACAACGGAGGGATCATATTGCCACCAATTAAATTCTTACAGCCATCAATAGAAAAGTCTTATCACGTGAACTGGTAAAATGTAATTTCACTTGGAATCAAGACAAGTTACCTCTCGAAAAGACCGTCTCATGTATACCATATGTAATCTTAGAAAATTAAATTAATAAAATGCAATTACAATTATCGCTCAGTTATTTTTAATTTTGAAAAGGTTTTTCACATGGATAATCACATATTATGACATGTCTAAAATCCAGATAAAATCTCCAATAAATTGGCATATCAATTTAGACAAATTCCCCATAATAAAGAGCAAATAAAAGCCAAATTAAAATAATTAAGCACATAATAAGACAAATAATTACATCAATTATCCAAAACATGATAAAAATAACCAATTCCTAAAACTAAGGAATGTAAATTTGAATCTTCCATCTTCTTTGTCTTGTAGATGCCACTGGATACTGGAAAGCAATTCCTAATATTTAGAAAATCAAATTTCCATCAGATACCGGAAATTAATTCCACATCTCCTCCGAATCTTGGAAATTAATTTATAAAATTAAGGAAATTAAGTTACTCTCGAATCTCGAGAATTATTTCTTTATCGTTGAAGAAATCAAATTTCCATCGAAACTTGAAATTAATTCCTACAAAAAATAGGAAATCAAATCTCATTCGAATTTGAAATTAATTCTTCAAATTAAAGAAAACAAACTTCATAGACTAAGGAAACTAATTACTCAAATATGAGAAATAAATCCCTCAATTTGAGAAAAAAATTCCTTAAAATCCTCTTTTTTATCCAATTCGAATTTTGAATTTAAACCGGACCAAAAAAAATCCGAAAATTCAAAAAACGAACCTGGATCCCATTCTAACCTGCCCCGGGCCCGCCCCGCCCACAGACGAGGGCTGCCGAGGCATCCCGAGGGCTGTCAATTGGTCAGCACCCGCTGGCCTGTGCCAGGCGCTGTGTCGCGCGTGCCGCGCCTGCCAGGCGTTGTGCCGCCTGCGCCGCACCAGTGCCCTGTGGCGCGCTGTGCCGGGCGCCAGTGGCCTGTCCAGCGCGCCAGTTGCCTGTCCCGCGCACCAGGCGCTGTACCGCATGCGCCAGCTCTCGCTAGCCTGCGCCGGGGGGGCCCATGACTCGCGCCACGGTCAGGTTCCGGCCTTCGTTTCTCCGTCTCGTTTTTCGCGTAGATTTATCTCCCACTCAAATTATATAATAAATATAAAATTTACAGGGAAATATTATAATCTACCTAATCTAACACGGTCAACCCCGTGTGATTACATTAAAAGCCTCAAACCGGGCACCGAAAAATGAATAAAACGAATAATAAGCGGATTAAATCATCTATGCCACGTAATAATATGATATAATGCAGAAAATTAAATCTAGCATCTCTAATATCAAATTACAATCAAAGGCACATAAATAAGAATTAAAATCCGATTCATATAATTAATTATATTCTATGAGTATTCTGATACCAACTGATGAAACCCGTATGAGGGTCTCACGAAAACGCATGAGCCATAGATTAATTAATCACATAAATAATTAATTCTTAAAACTACATAGGAGAATATAATGCGGAAATATAAATTATACCTGAAAGTGTATCTCAACCGATGTAACCGTGTTGTGCAACAACTAGTAGAACACCGAGTTAGTTCCTTCAACTTCACTTGTGTGTTATGCAACCAACTCTCAAACACATGATATATTTCTGCGTGGGTTAAATAATTTACCCATGCAAGTCTCACGACTAAAAATATTTTATTAAAAGAGTAGTAAACAGTAGTTACAAGTAGTAGAAAAACGTCTAGCAATCCTACCGACTACTTTTATGAAAATACGATCTTAAGTGTATACCACACTAATGAGATACTAAAAACAAAACAAGTGTGATAACTCGTAAACATGAGAAGTATCAATTCTCTGAAAAACTCTGCACACTTTCTCCAACGTCCACCTTCTTCTTTTAAAGAGGTTTTGCAGCTTCTTCTTCAAGTCACCTAAGGAACGTGGGTGACTGCTCTCAAGTAGTGGACGTTGACAGTTTTTCGATTCATGTTGCTGCGACATATGCGGGGAACATGGGGAACATGGGGAACATGGGTTGACTTGATAAGCAAAACTGCCACTCCTTGTTTTACTCACGCTTAAACTGAATTCCTATAATTGTGGCACTTCCTTCGCAACGCCATTTGATTCTCCAATGTGTATCCATGAAGAAAGCAAAATATTAATAGAGTTTAACTAACTCTATCAATACCTTCTCCTTATGCTAGTCCTCCGCATATGGATAAGCGATTTGAATCGCTAGCAACGATCCGCAATCCCCACCGCTATATTTTATTAAATTGCTCGCGAGAGAACGAGTTCGTTATAGATTAATAAGTTGACCCTAGTCGTATTCTCAAGGAAGACTTAACAGGGCAATTTGAATCTTTGTTCATAAAACGGAAAGCAATAAAAAGGAATTGATTTGAAGTATTATATCTAGGCGAAGAATGTAAATAAGAAACGCAATTTAAATCTAATCTAAGAATGCGAAATAAATCTAATCTAAGAAAAGTACTAACTTTGAAATTGAATGCAAAAGAATTACGGAATGAAATCTGGAAATTGCAAAGGGAATAAGAAATTGAAAGCATAAACAATAAAACGAAATTAAAGTAATAAACGAAACAAGAATAAGTAAAGGGAAAACGAACGAACTTGAATTAAGAACTGGAAACGGTCTTTGAATTCACGACGAAAGAAATCTAAAAACGAACTACGAACTACGAATGTTGTAATCGGCTCATCTTGAAGACGAAAAACAATGTAAAGAACTATCTAGGTCTCGACTCTCGGATCGAGGTCGAGATGAGCTAATCTATGAAAGGAAAATATACGGAAAAGTACTGGAAAAATAATCTAAAGTGTCGTGTGAAAACTGGAGATGAGAATTCGGTCGAAAGTCATGTCTCTCGAATGAAAATCACGCTGAGCATATATAGGCGAAGGTCAAGTCAACGACCGCGTAAGGGTCAGCGGCCGCTGACCAAGTTGTTTCGTGCCATCCGCGGGCCGTTGGAACGGTCCCGAGTTATCCGCTAAGTCAGCGGCCGCAGAGCAAGGTCAGCGACCGCTGACTTGCTCTGGCGTGCGTCCGCGGTTGCTGGCTCGTCGCTGGCGCGTATGGCCTAGTCAGCGGCCGCAGAGTGTCACGCGACCGCTGACTAGTGTCTCGGCACTTGTCTTTATTTTCTTCTCGTTTTTCGATTCTTCCTCGTTCCTTTTCCAACTTCGATGCTCGTTTAGGCCAATGATCCTGAAACATAAAATAAAACATAAATCGGGCCAAAACATCACGGAACGAGGGAAAATAATACGAATAAAGCTACGAAAAACCTAAGTTTAGACGAACAAAATGAGACTAAACAGTCAAGAGAAAAAGAAGGCTGAAAATACACAGCGTATATACTGTGCAATTTTCGAAAATAGAGAGAGTAAAATCCTCTCTATATGGGACGTCGGTTTCTCTATCCAGGAGAGAGAAAGTGACTCTTCTTATTCTCTACTTTATAGATGTAGTGGGCTAGGATAGGGTTTCCAAGGAAAATGAATTAGATCCCAAATAATAGCAACTATATCCCTTCTTTATCTCTTGTAGTTACAAAAATAATTCAAATTCAAATTTGAATTATATCTAAAATTAATATGGGCTTGGACAAATCCATAATTAGATTAAAATAATTTTCAAGTCTCCTTTTGGGCCCAATTGAATTTAATTAATTGGCTGCCCAACTTTTAGACTTAAATTAATTAATTTAAATTAAATTGTCCCCCAATTAATTACTCCCTGTAAATCCAATAAAAAACAGTTCTATTATAAATATTTACCGACTTCACTATAGGATAAATATTGAATTCATCTTGATTCATTTGAATTACGGACGTAACCCTTTTGTCATTAATTATTTACTCGCGTTTAAGATTTTCTAAATCCATTAATTAATTGAGTTTGCTGACAACTCACAATTAATTAATATATTTATTCGTGAGTGATCCGGTTCAGACCTTTAATATTACATTTGGAATCATTTCTCAACTGATTGGGTTTCTTATGTAATAAACATTTCTTAACGCCTCACGCGGATTTATCAACTCGTGTCACCGAGACGCGATTTTGTAGGACTGACAATCGAGCACTTCTGACTAAGTCGACATCTACTACCCAAAACATCACTATTTAGAGTTACGAAAAACTCACAAGCATTGATGAATCAAAGCAGCGTATAATCAACAGCCTATACTAATGTCATCGTCACAGATTAAGAAATGAATTAATTTCCCAGACCTCGTTCTAAGTATCGGCACGTTAGAATTTATCTCACTGTGAAACCACTCAATATGTATACGCAAAGCATGTGTAACCGCTTATACATACCGACATCATTCTACGAGCTAAGGTCAGTCGCAACAAAATGATATCGCAGCCTTTACCGACTAGACTGTCTAAGTCTGTCTAGACTGTAACTTTATATTACATACCGACATCATTCTGCGAGCTAAGGTCTGTCGCATCGAAATGATATCGCAGCCTTTACCGACTAGACTGCCCAAGTCTGTCTAGACTGTGACTTTATATTACAAAGGAGCCGACTCTGTGACTTTCGTGATCATCGATCCACCACACAATCTATAATTGTAATAAATAAACTTGTTTTCAATTCAATATATATAACAATAATAAATAACAAATCAATGATAGAACCATTTATTCTCATTAAGGTGTAATTGAAAACAAGTTTGATATATCACCCAAGCATAAAGCATGCTTTGAGGTATACAAACCCTAACAGTGCCTTCTATTTCAAAATTGTGCTGAGGTAGTTTTCCCAGCGACTGATGGCCGTCTGCGGCGGCGTGTTCATGTTTGCTGCCTAACATGATTCTTGTATTGATATTCCGGCGATGCACAAATTCGCAACTCCTTATGGAAAGTAATGGATTTGAATGTTGAAGTATTTGAATATATAGGACCAAAAATACTAGGAATTGAATTTGCACAGTTGGGTTTTGTGGGACACCTGTCAATTCTATTGTAAATAATATAATTATTTAAGATTTGATTAACATT
Organism: Leonotis leonurus; assembly: GCA_026898415.1. Classification (NCBI taxonomy): domain Eukaryota; kingdom Viridiplantae; phylum Streptophyta; class Magnoliopsida; order Lamiales; family Lamiaceae; genus Leonotis; species Leonotis leonurus. Next base: position 829,953 of record JAPKLX010000070.1, read on the forward strand.
TAAACATTATATCGATAAATTAGAGTTTGAAAATTGCAAAAAAAAAATATAAAACATAGAAAATATTATGGGTGCTGAAATATACCCACGTTCCTAACAAAAAAATGAAAATTGTTCATTTTGTAAAAAATATAGAAAAAGTGCTCACTTTTAATGTAAAGTACCTAAAATACCCTAAGCCAAAATTTGATTTGCCTTTTTTTTGTTAACTCATTGTTTTTTTGAATTTAGTATTAATAATTTGTTTTCTTATTTTTTGGAATTAATATGGAAATTAAAATTAATATAGTTAAAATATAATAATATTACATAGAATTAAAAAATGAATGGAAGAAAAATATCACATCGCTTGCTTGTTTGGCGAAACTAAATAAGTATTGCGAAATCTAAACACATAGTTTTCAAGAATAATGTGTTATGAGGTTAACGAAATAAAACTTTGTCGCAAAATTTGGTCTTAAACTGAAAATCCTGTCGTGTTTTGCAAAACTGGAGGTGAAACCGACCGGATTTTCATTTGGGAACGAATTTCATGATCGGGTTTTTCCTTTTTTTTATTTTTGAATGATTTTTTTATTACAATATTTTTTAATGTTTAGTTGGACGGTTGGAATCATGTGAATGCAAGTTAATAATAGAACAACGATAAGTTATTGTTTAAATTATTTCTCACATGAATTTAAGGGTATTATAGACTTTTTTGGATATTTTTCATGTATTATTTTTCACATAAGAAATAATTTAAACAATAACTTATCGTTGTTCTTTTATTAACTTACGTTCACATGATTCCAACCATCCAGCTAAACACTAAAAAATATTTTTGAAATAAGAAAATCATCCAGATATAAAAAAAGTAAAACCAAGTTGTGAAATTCGGTCCCAAAATGAAAATACGGACGGTTTCACCTCAAGTTTTGCAAAACACGACAAGGTTTTCAGTTTAAGACAGAATTTCACGACATGGTTTTAGTTCGTTTACCTCATAACATATTATTCTTGAAAACTACGTATTTAGATTTCGCAATACTTCTTTCGTTTCGCCAGACAAGCAAGCGATGTGATATTTTCTTCCATTCGTTTCTTAATTATATGTAATATTATTATATTTTAACTATGTTAATTTCAATTGTCATATTAATTCTAAAAAAAATAAAAATAAATTATTAATACTAAATTACAAAAAACATTATGAATTAAGAAAAAAGAGACAAATCAAACTTTGACTGAAGGTATTTTAGGTACTTTACATTAAAAGTGGCACTTTTTCTATATTTTTTACAAAATGGACAATTTTCATTTTTTTGTTAGGAATGTGGGTATATTTCCTACAACACCCTTTAAAATATCTTTCTATATATGAGATATAACTTAATACAAATTATTAATATAATAATTTCATATACATTAAGAATTTTTTTTGTTATAAGAAAAATAATAATATTATAATTTAATAATTAAATAATTTTAATATAAATAATATAAAATAACGTAAAACAATACATATTAGAATATTAGAAAATATTACTTTACCCGTGCATAGCACGGGAGCATCCCTAATTAAATCCTTTAAAGGGATACATTCGGAAATTGAACTATTTTGTTTAATTATTGTGAACATAAGGTTTAGTTACTGAATGTAGAATTAATATAATCTTTCATTAAGCAAAATAGGTAGATATCACTTTCATGTTTCACCCAGTCTGTACAAACAATATATAAATATGAGCCTATTACTTATATGAGAAAGGATGCTTAAATGATAACGAAATGAAATGCAATAATCTAATCTTTACACATTTGCATAAATGATCACAAACATGCTCTGGGTCCTTTAATAAAATAATGTGAAATATGTAAAACGTTGTCTCATTTAATAAACATCCCTAATAGTTTGTGGTTGGAGAAAGTGTAACGTGGGAGCTAGCAAAGTTATATACTATTTCTATTTCGTTTGTGGTTGTACTTATTAACAGTCAGGAAATTTTGGACATTTGGACTTATTAATTATCCTTGAAATGTAAAATTTATGTATAATTGTAAGCATACATAAATTATTGATAAATTAAATATTTATGTGTATCGCACGGATATCGCACGGTATGGCACGGATATCGCACGGATATACATACAAGTTATATATCAAATGTAGTGTAGGAGACGAAATAGTAATTTGAATATAAGTATTTTGTCGAATTATCTTTTAGTAGTTTTGTTAATCCGTGTATTATAATTTAAATTTTTCCAATCATTTACATTCTTCGATCGGTATTCAACTAGTCAAATAGGAGTACTATTAAATATGCTATAACGTAATCACATTTTTATTTATTAAACGCTTACCCAACAATTTGTTCATTATCACATTTTTAATCACTAATTATTGCTCTAATTATGGTATTTAATTTCGTGTCCCACTTTTCATCATAGCATGATCAATTAACACTATAATATAATCTATTATGCCTTATCAACACAAATAATTATTAAAAAAAAATATGCCAAAAATTCGGTATCAAAAAATTCCTAATTCCTATTGTAAACCTGGCAACTATTTAAAGAGGCAAGAAAATTGAATAATCATAGTTGTTTAATTTATTACTATAAGCTGATTTAATCTTTATTTCATTCATTCATAACAAATGTTGTGAACCAGAAAGTTATGAGTTTGTGTAGAGTTCGCAAAAAGTGATGTATTATTGGTGTGATTAATTATGTTAACACAAAAAAAATTATGACAAAGAATCAAAAAACCTAAGTGTGTGTTTGGCATTAGATATGAGATGAAGAAGGAAAAGATAAATAATATGAATAGTGACCTGATTATTAATATGAATAGTATTTAATAAATTATTTGATAGATAACATAAAAGGGTAGGATAACTTAATAATCTGTTTGGTAGAATGGTTAAAATGTAAAGATAACTTAATAATCTGTTTGGCAGATAATTAACGAACAAGATAATTTTATATCTTGTTTGGTTGATAGAATAGAAAAGTAGATAATTAATCTTGTTTTTGTAAAAAGAGGGTTACGCGCTAACTTCTAACCCATTGACCTCCATACTTCAATATTGTATAACGTGGGAAGAAAAGTCAACCATTAATCCTCTTACTTAATGCTACTAATTAAGTCTGCATATATATAAATAAGCATTGATTACATTTCCCTAACTGCATATAATTAACACTTTTAATTTGAAAAACTTGTACAGTATGCTTACATTGCTTAAATTGCTAAGATCAAATCCAGATTGAAGATCCTTACTATTATTTATTTCGTGTAAAGTATTGAAAAAAAATATGCATACATTGCTAAGATTCGACCCAAATTCTCCGGCAAAAGATATTCTTGACGTATCCAACATAATTATTGCAAAAATGAACTTCGCGAACAAAAATATTGTCAACAAAGTAATTACTGTTAACCCAAACATTGTCATCGCATAACTCATGGATGTAGTCATCAATCACTCTCTATAATCACATCAAATACCTCAAATAATATAATACGCTGTTTCAGGAAATTCGTAGCTAAGTCCGTTGAGCAGATGGGGAATTTTGGATATTTGGGCTCATTAATTATCCCTGAAATGTAAAATTTGTGTATAATTGTAAGCATACATAAATTATTGATAAATTAAATATTCATGTGTATCGCACGGATATCGCACGGTATCTCACGGATATCGCACGGTATCTCACGGATATCGCACAGTATCGCACGGATATCGCACGGGTATACATACAAGATATATATCAAATGTAGTGTAGGAGACGAAATAGTAATCTGAATATATGTATTTTCTCGAATTATCTTTTAGTAGTTTTGTTAATCCGTGCATTATAATTTAAATTTGTCCAATCATTTACATTCTTCGATCGGTATTCAACTAGTCAAGTAGGAATACTATTAAATACAATTTTATTAATTAAACGCTCACCCAACAATTTGTTCATTATCACGTTTTTAATCACTAATTATTGCTCTAATTATGGTATTTAATTTGGTGTTCCACTTTTCATCATAGCATGATCAATTAACACTATAATATAATCCATTAGGGATGAGCAAAACCAAACCGGAACCGAATAACCGAACCAAACCGAACCGAATTTGGCGGTTTGGTTCAATTTTTTTAGCACTTTGGTTTCAGTTTGGTTTGAAATTCCAAACCGAACTATTATTCGGTTTGGTTCGGTTTCGCCAAAATTTGGCAGTTCGAAACCGAACTGAACCGAATTAGATTTATATATATTAATATATATATATATAAATATTTTATTTATAAAAAATAAAACATAAAATACATAATTTAGACTAAACCATAATATTATATAAATATTTTATTTATATATTATATAAATATTTTATTTATAATAAATATAAATAGATAATTTAGACTAAATAAAACATAAAATAGATAATTTGTTTACAGGATTTAAAAAAAAAACGGTTTGGTCAGAACCAAACCGAACCATATTGGTTCGGTTTGAGGGCCTAAATCGGTTCGGTTCGATTTGAGTTTTTATGGCTAATTTGGTTTCGGTTTTGATTTTGTTCGGTTCGGTTCGGTTTGTAACCGAACTCACCGAATGCTCACCCCTACATTATGCCTTATCAACACAAATAATTATTTAAAAAAAATGCCAAAAATTCGTTATCAAAACAATTCCTAATACCTATTGTAAACATGGCAACTATTTAAAGAGGCAAGAAAATTGAATAATCATAGTTGTTTACTATATGTTGATTTAATCTTTATTTCATTCATTCCTAACAAATATTGTGAACCATATTGATTTCATCGCGTAACCATGGATGTAGTCATCATTCACTCCCTATAATCACATCAAATACCTCAAATAATATAATACGTTGTTTCAGGAAATTCGCGGCTAAGTCCGTTGAGCAGATGGGGCCGGTGGTGGAGTTCGAGGCAGAGTGTCGTGATGACAAGCTAATGACCACGCGGTCCGAGAAGAGGGCGCCCGTTGTCAAGCTCGGTTGCCGACGAAGAAGAAAAATGAGGCAGAGGTAGATTTAGAATTATAATTTTGAACAAATTTGGGCGATTTGTGTGGAAACCGGAGATGAAAACGTGGGAGTGAGCAAAGTTATATACTATTTCTATTTCGTTTGTGGTTGTACTTATCAACAGTCGGGAAATTTTGGACATTTGGGCTCACTAATTATCCCTGAAATGTAAAATTTGTGTATGATTGTAAGCATACATAAATTATTGATAAATTAAATATTCATGTATATCGCACGGATATCGCACGGTATGGAACGCATATAGCACGGGTATACATACAAGTTATATATCAAATGTAGTGTAGGAGACGAAATAGTAATTTGAATATAAGTATTTTTTTCGAATTATCTTTTAGTAGTTTTGTTAATCCGTGTATTATAATTTTAAATTTGTCCAGTCATTTACATTCTTCGATCGGTATTCAACTAGTCAAGTTGGAGTACTATTAAATATGTTATAATGTAATCACACTTTTATTTATTAAACGGTTACCCAACAATTTGTTCATTATCACGTTTTTTATCACTAATTATTGCTCTAATTATGGTATTTAATTTTGTGTTCCACTTTTCATCATAGCATGATCAAGTAACACTATAATATAATCCATTATGCCTTATCAACACAAATAATTATTAAAAAAAAATGCCAAAATTTTGGTATCAAAAAAATTCCTAATTCCTATTGTAAACCTGGGAACGAGTATGTATTTAAAGAGGAAAGAAAATTGAATAATCATGGTTGTTTAATTTATTACTATATGCTGATTTAATCTTTATTTCATTCATACATAACAAATGTTGTGAACTAGAAAGTTATGAGTTTGTGTAGAGTTGGCAAAAAGTGATGCATTATTGGTGTGATTAATTATGTTAAAAAAAAAGTTATGACTTAGAATCAAAAAACCTAAGGGTGTGTTTGGCATTAGACATGAGATAAAGAAGGATAAGATAAATAATATGAATAGTGACCTGATTATTAATATGAATAGTATTTAATAAATTATTTGATATATAACATAAAAGGATAGGATAACTTAATAATTTGTTTGGTAGAATGGTTAAAAAGTAAAGATAACTTAATAATCTGTTTGGCAGATAATTAACGAACAAGATAATTTTATATCTTGTTTGGTTGATAGAATAGAAAAGTAGATAATTAATCTTGTTTTTGTAAAAAGAGGGTTACGCGCTAACTTCTAACCCATTGACCTCCATACTTCAATATTGTATAACGTGGGAAGAAAAGTCAACCATTAATCCTCTTACTTAATGCTACTAATTAAGTCTGCATATATATAAATAAGCATTGATTACATTTCCCTAACTGCATATAATTAACACTTTTAATTTGAAAAACTTGTACAGTATGCTTACATTGCTTAAATTGCTAAGATCAAACCCAGATTGAAGATCCTTACTATTATTTATTTCGTGTAAAGTATTGAAAAAAATATGCATACATTTTTAAGATTCGACCCAAATTCTCCGGCAAAAGATATTCTTGACGTATCCAACATAATTATTGCAAAAATGAACTTCGCGAACAAAAATATTATCAACAAAGTAATTACTGTTAACCCAAACACTGTCATCGCGTAACTCATGGATGTAGTCATCAATCACTCTCTATAATCACATCAAATACCTCAAATAATATAATACGCTGTTTCAGGAAACTCGCGGCTAAGTCCGTTGAGCAGATGGGGCCGGTGGTGGAGTTCGAGGCAGAGTGTCGTGACGACAAGCTACTGACCACGCGGTCCGAGAAGAGGGTGGCCGTTGTCAAGCTCGGTCGCCGACGAAGAAGAAAAATGAGGCAGAGGTTGATTTAGAATTATAGTTTTGAACAAATTTGGGCGATTTGTGTGGAAACCGTAGATGAAAACGTGGGAGTGAGCAAAGTTATATATTATTTCTATGTCGTTTGTGGTTGTACTTATTAACAATCGGGGAATTTTGGACATTTGGTCTCATTAATTATCCTTGAAATGTAAAATTTGTGTATAATTGTAAGCATACATAAATTATTGATAAATAAAATATTCATGTGTATCGCACGGTATGGTACGGTATGGCACGGATATCGCACGGATATCACACGGGTATACATACAAGTAATTTGAATATAAGTATTTTGTCAAATTATCTTTTAGTAGTTTTGTTAATCCGTGTATTATAATTTAAATTTGTCCAATCATTTACATTCTTCGATCGGTATTCAACTAGTCAAGTAGGAGTACTATTAAATATGTTATAACGTAATCAACCAAGTAATTACGGTTAACCCAAACACTGTCATCGCGTAACTCATGGATGTAGTCATCATTCACTCCCTATAATCACATCAAATAATATAATACGCTGTTTTAGGAAATTCGCGGCTAATTCCGTTGAGCAGATGGGGCCGGTGGTGGAGTTCGAGGCAGAGTATCGTGACGACAAGCTACTGACCACGTGGTCCGAGAAGAGGGCGCCCGTTGTCAAGCTCGGTCACCGACGAAGAAGAAAAATGAGGTAGAGGTAGATTTAGAATTATAATTTCGAACAAATTTGGGCGATTTTTGTGGAAACCGGAGATGAAAACAGAAATTAAGCTATGGAATTAGATGAAAACACAGATGTAGTGAATGACGATAATGCAACTAATTAAGTCTACATATTTATATATATATATATATATATATATATATAAAGAGAGTAAATGGTAAGAAATGGGAAGTGATCTGGTGCGTCAATTACACTAGATCTAATGGCTATCATTAATCCCTAACTTTTTGAATTATTTTATTAAATGCGTGTTGCATTGTTAAAAGATAATGCAATAAGGGTAAAATGGTACATATCATACTGGGCGGTTTTTATGGAATATTCAAATTGATATAAATCTCAATAATTATGCAACTGCCATAAGGAAATACGAAACTTCCTTCAACTGCCATTTGTTTATTGTTGCATTGTATAATCACGTAATTTGCATTAGATATATATGTAGTGTTGTATTGTATAGTTACGTAATTTGCATTAGACATATATATTGTACTACTCCCTCTATCCCACCTCAATTGTCCCATTTGATTATAATAATAATACACTCATTTGAATATAATATGGGACAATTGAGGTGGGACACGGAGGGAGTACTATTTAAATTTTGGTAGTTGGAGAAATTTATGAGATACCATAATCTTTCAAAAATATTTGAAAAAATCTCCCTAATTTCCAATTATGAGAATTTTAATTGGGAATCACAATCGAAAATCACTCTATCCAATGCAATACCGATTTGCGCCATTTTCATTTACAATCAAATGTCTGATGCATTACGTTATATTTATTGATGCATTGTATTCTGTAAAAAATTATATGTTGGTTGGAATTGAAATATTGCATTTTAATATATATGACAATGCAATTTACACGTATATAATAATGTAATCCACGTGTATATGTGGTTCAACGTAAAGAGTGCAACAACAGTCAATTTTGCAACGTATAAACAATGCAAAAACTTAAGTATTTAAGTGAAAATATGAGATCTTTTGATGCAAACATATGCAGTGAAAGTATTTAAGAGTTTCTGACGGAGCTCCCTCTGCCACAGCGAGATGTTCATCGGCGCCGATTGGTGGAACCTCGACGATGGAAGAGCCGCTTCCTCCTATCTCGATAACGGAGCCACCACCATATCGTGACTGACTGTGGATTTGCGGCAGATGAGGTGGCGGTGCTCGTCAGAGAGAATAGAGGAGATGTCGGAGCTTGCTGCAAGTTTGAATTCATGAAGACGGTTCGGCTGTTGATGTTGGTGGTGGTGGTTTTGTATCGCGGGGGAGACGGCGAAGGACTAGACATATCTCTCATGGAGCTCGAGCATGTTGTGGATTCGGACAGGTGCGGTTTGGGGTTGGGAGACGAAGGTGACGAAACGGAGAGTGGAGGAAGAAGAGAGGTTTCTGGTGGGCATGGTTAGAGACGGTTTTTCATCCAACAACTCATCCACGATTGATGCAACCTATTACCTTAATTAGTGGAATTGATAATTTTCTCTATCATATTAAATTACATAAATGTCCTTATCATAATATTAATGGAATATTTTAATGTATTTATAAACCAATAAATCCGGATAAATCATAACCATTAGATCATAAATATGAATGGCCAAGATTGTTTCATATTTCCTACTGAAAAAACACTTTTTATATGATTTACATCATATATATGTATATATATTGAATATGTATGGACATTACTTATTGTTCGTGATTAACCACAATATTTAGTACGTGACTTTATTAAAAACCAGACTCACTATTCGATAAAAGAAATCAATGATGAGTACAAAAAATATTTCCAGTCGATATACTAAATTGTTATAATATTCAAGATAAATAATAATAGAAAATGATTTTTATTTAAGCAGTACAATCTAGTGGATATTTTTATCGTATGTTCTAAAAAATGAATATTTATTTTTATTGTGTACTTTGAAAAATGAGTAATTTTAATTTCTACCCATCGGATAAAACAGATAATATCATATGTAAGATACCCGGATGGACTCTCCTATTCAAACTTAAATGTTGTTAAAAATATATAAGGGCATGCCCATATATAGCCACTTTAAAAAGAAAAGTGTCACATCCCCATTTTACTTCTCTAAGTAAAGTCGAGGAAAACGTGACTAACAGGGAATACGGATAAGGAAAACAAAACGAAAGCATTTAAAAATGGTTAGAACGTGAACCGTACATCAAAGAGGAAGAATTTGATAGAGTTGTGTGTGACCGAAGTCCAATGTATCAACGAAGAACTTTAACATTCGTAGTCATCAAGGATTATGACAACATCTAGAAACACGAATAAAATGCGTGTATGTCTAAAAATACATAGTTTGAAGGCAAGGTAGATAGCTATAAGTTCTTGGGTCTAAACAAAAAGTCTGGCAGCGGAAACTGGATCAATATTTAGATTTACATGTATGACGACATATAAACCACCGAGAGTAAAACAACAAGAGTTTGACAAAACCACCCGCTGAGCCTTCCACTTCATCATCATGACTTAACCTGCACATTTATAAATATATGCAGGGCTGAGTACAAAAGTACTCAGTAGACACATGCCGAAATCACATTCGTACAATATATATGTCATTGCCGTAAACAGTGCAACATAGGGATTTTGTCACTAAAGCAACTATGTTCACTAAATTCTTTTTGTGATCTTAAAAGTTCGACAGCGCTGTCTAAGTTCTGGAGTAATCAAACATATCTATAATTCTGTGTGTCGGGAAAGTGGCCACTTTCCACGAACACTAAACCGGTCAACCCGCTAAGATGACTCACGGTTCTGGTGTACACTAGCTTTAAAAGATAAAGATCTTTAAAAGCCCGAAATCGATTAATTATCAACAGATACGCATCATACCAAAATACAAATATTTTCGACAATGCAATACTTCATATCATTTAAAATTCTAAGCATTCTATAACGAAAATCATACTTTTGGTATAACGCATACGATTTTGATTTTGTAAAAGAAAGCCTACCTGAATTTGCTCCTTCGTCTAACGATAATCTAGTGCAAATCGACTGAGCTTCACTTTCGCTGAGCCTTAATCGAAATTAAGAGGAAAAATACTCTTTGTGAGTATTAATTTATCTTATAGAATCAATATGAAATGATATGCTATTATTTCATAATTTATGCTAATTATTACTCAATTTAGAATTGAGTTTCTAGTAGCTAAACCATCTTATTATTGGAGTTTTCCAATAATTATCTACTTATCGAAATTTTTCTAAAATTTCTCTAAGTCGTTCTATCTAATTGAGGTACTATAATAAGTCGAGATACTTACTCAAAATAATTTAATTATTGATTAAGAATTTTCTCGGTATCCAGCCAAATTCTCATTTCTTATTCAACTTGGTTTAACTAAGTAATTTGGGTTTAATCTGATTAATAATTGACCTAAGTAGTTTATCTCTAATTTCTAAGATTTATTAGTTAAAATAAATTCTTAATTGTCCTAATTATTTAATCAATGCCCATGTTGCGAATCGAAAAAAAATATTAGGTTCGTCAAATATATGTTTTACAGTCCGATCAGACTTTTATTACGGAACCCAATCCATTTATTAAACTGTTCTCTTAGATTTTGGATCTGGACCCAGATAAATTTCTATTGCTGGCCCAATCAGTATATTACAACTCGGCCCAATTGATTTTAATTCATTAAGTCAACCCATTAAAATAAAACAAGACCCAGCCCATACTATAACTCAAACTATCCTAACTCTAATTGTTATTAATCCATCTGTTTCTCCCAAAACAGATGGTACTCGCTCCTTTCTCAATCTGTTCTCTTTACTTTCACTATCTGTTTCTTTACTTTTACTATCTGTTCTCTTTCCTATTTCTCTTCTTCCTCAATGAATCACGCGACTCCTCTCTGCTCTCCCTCTCTATCTCCCGCTACTGTCTCTCTTTTTCTCAACATAGACAGAAATCCTGCTTCGTTCCTCTCTCGCTGTCTTTCTGATTTCCTTCTCGCGAGCCCTAGCCAGCGACTTCAAGGTACAATCTCTCCCATTTTCTCTTTTTTTTTTTTTTCAGAATTCATAGCTTTTAGAAATCTTAATTTCTGTTTTGAATACCCTAAATTTCTTTTACTGCTTTCAATTTATGTAATTCTTTTATGATTTCACAATTTATGTTCTTGTACGTTTCAATTCAGGCTTTTATTCTGAAATTGTTCTAAAACCCCCTTAAATCCTTACTCTGCCTTCATCTCTCGATCTGTAGCAAGAATTTGACGGTAATTGGCTCTTCGGAGCTGCTTCTGTACTGCAGGCCCTGGGCTTCTTCTTTTACAGGTAATTCTTTTGATTCTTGTTCTTATATTTTCAGTTTCAGATAATGATGCATGTTCCTCTTTTCACGTTTTGGGTTTCAGAAACTTGACAGCCTATGGATTTGAATTTGGATTCGGGATTAAGTCTGAAATCTTTGAATTTAGATTTTTAAATCTTCGTTTACAGTATGATGAATACTCTTTCAGGTTTCTGTTTTAAACAAATAGCTAGACCCTAGTTCTATTCTGACTGGGTTGTGAAATATACGAAGTTTCAGATTAATTAAGAGTTTCATGTTCTGAATTGTTTAAAGCTTTAATTGGATTCTGACTTCGGTTTGATTCTTTCTTGGCTGAGGAACACATAATGTTTGCTGATCTTGTTCTGAGTGGTTCGTTGGGTGGGTTCTGAAGTTCGGTTGTTGCTGAGGTAGTTCCTGTCTTTTAAATTACTGAGATTAATTACTTTTGAGTTGGTTTCTTATTTATGGAGGTAAATAAGTGTTATTCATGTTCTGGAAACAGAATAAGATGACAATTAGTTCTAGTTCTAACATCAGAAGCTATTCGTATAATTATTTGTGTTCTACTCTGGAGTCAGCATGCTTATATACATATATTCTGGAATCTATGAGTTGTTTCCTAAGCAATAATGATTTTAAAAGCTTGTTAGTATGATAACTTAATTACTGAAGCTTAAAACTTAATTACTTAGTTTAGCAAGTATTCTGTTTAAAGGACAGTATGCTCACCTTTAAAACTTAGTCTAAGGCCTCAAATGTATGTCTTAATTTCCAGAGTTCTAAAGATTTCAGGCTATGCACCATTTCTCCTGGTTCAGAAAGTATATATATAATTATATGTATGTATGTCTACAACCAACAGAAAATTTTACTAAACGTGCTAAACTTAAAAGTTCTCAGTCCTTCTAAGTTCTTAGGCCTATAACTTCTGAACTTAATAGCTTTAAATCAGAAAATGATGGATCAAGTGTTCCTGAACTTAAGAAAACAGTAGAGGTCTTAACCGTGTACACTCACATCTATTCACAACTATTTCTATGTTCTGAAACCAATAAGCATATATTCTCAGTTTGCAACCTATTTGAAGTCCTAGGTTTTGCATGCTTAAATCTGTTTTAACTCATTACTAAAACTGCAGAGACACAAACTGAATGTTGTTTCTGTTTACCTTAGTTTCTGAAAATTCTGAATGGGTCACTTCTCAGGGTGTGGATAGAAACTGCCTCTGTAAAACTTTTAGGAGTGAAAAACTGATTTCTTGAAAAGAAAATTAGGTGAAGTGTTTCAGTGGTGTCCAACACTTAAACTGTTAGGTTAACCTTAAGCTTACCTTGTTGTTCTTCAACTGAAATCTAGGAGGGTGAAGAGGTTCTTCTCTTGGATGGATGGACGTTTCTACGTAGCAAGAAGGCTGGGTATTTTCTTTGTGGGAGTGAAGTATGTGTTAGGGTAGAATATAGAAGAGTGTTTGATTGAGTCTTATGTATAGAGGTTCTTTAATAATCTGGACTGCTATTGCACTTGAGTTGGCTAGCACTTTACAGCCTATATCTTAAACCTCATCTGCCCTATTACTGACTTTTGGGGCTTGCCTTAATGCAGTTGTTCCCTTCTCTTTGCAGGTGAAATGCGGATGGAGGATAATAGAAGAGGGGCAGCTATGGTATTCTTCCTGCAGCAGTCTTTTCCCTTCACTTCTACTTTGCAACCTCCTCATGACTGCCTTAATGCGTACAAGATTTGTGCAGCAACTAAATCTATTAATTATGTCAAAGATTTGCTAGATGTTAAGGTCCATATTCTATAAGACTTGGCATATCTGATCTCGATTGAAACAAAACCATTTCTATACTCCTTTTATTTGCAGCAATGTAAACACAGGTATTTTCCTAGACTACTGTACGTGCATATATACATATTAGACTTTACTGCTTTTCCTTTATGTACATTTTCTTACTACTGTACTAATGCTTTCTACTTTCTTATATCTATATAAGAGTGTGGGTGTTTTCCCTTTATTAACACAAGTGATGAACCAAGCTATAAGGTGCAAATGAATCCCTTACACATCATTTCTTATTAATCAACAGTTTGCATGCCCTTTTATGGTATAAACCATACTATCTCATCATAGATACTTTGCTAATTAATTCAATTATCTCATCCAACTATAATATAGATCAAGCACTGGAATAATCATTTCGTACGTCGAGAAGAATAATATAATCATAACATCTAAACTAGCTAACACCATAATTATTTTATTCGAAAGACTCGAATGTGCACGAACCAAAATTTATAGCTACTAAAATCAATCATTAAAAATGAATTTTTAAAGTATACCGCGAAATTTTATTACCGAAATTTTCTGATATACGGTATCTTGCGAAAAATTTTACGGGTCATTACAAAAAGTAAATAATAGTCACATGAAAAAAAAAGTAAAAATTAGTCACACTTACAAAATTACCCTCCATTTACTTAAGTTTAATCACGTGATTACACGAAAATTGGTCGTGTGATTACACAAGCAAAACTTGTCGTGCTCGTGTAATTTATTTAGTATGCTATCATCTTTGTTGTGTGATTACACGAACATAATAAAGACTCGTCGTAGTTGTATAATTACCTTATTATGCTAGAATTTTGGGTGTATGATTACATTAACACAACCAAAACATTGGCATACTCGTGTAATTTCTTTAGTATGTTATCATGTTGGTCGTGTTATTACATGAACATAACTAAAACTCACCGTGTTCATGTAATTCGTGCAGTTATGAACATCAACGACAACAATGGTGGCGATGGCTGCGGCGACAACGGCAGCGGCGTCAACGACGACAGCAGTGATTTTGTGAATTTACTATAAAATTGAATGAGAGAGATAGTTTTATCAAATAAATATGAATGTTTGTTAAAATAGTTTAATCATGATCATTAAAATTAAATTAGTAAATTTATAAAAAAATCAAAACCATTATATCAATTAAAGTTCATATTGTGGACTCAAAAGTCAAAACCATAAACCATTGAAGTCTCAATGGAGACCACTATAGTCCAAATAAAAAGCCAACGGAAGTTACAATATACTCCCTCCGTCCTGGTTAAGTTGAGGCATTTCTTTTGGGCACAGTAAAATGTATAAAGTGATAATATAAATATATATTATTTAAACTTGTGTATGTGATAAGAGTTTCCTAAAAAAAAAAACGCCCCAACTTAATTGGGACGACCCGAAATAGTATACGTCCCAACTAAGTTGGGACGGATGGAGTACTAGTATTTTAGATGTGAAGGACAGAAAAAACAAACACAAGGAAGAAACCAAAACCAACTTTTTGACCGATTCTTTTCGGGTCAACTCCAATACGATGTCATGCAGCTGTGCTAAAACAATATTATTACAAGTTGAACCAGATCAAGAGTCCATTGGTATCCCGTTCCACATGATCAGACTGAAAAATACTTCCAGAAACTTTGATGGGGGAGAATGATATTTGATAATTGATACACACCAATGAGTGAATATACAAAGCTAAATTTCTGTTTGGATGATCAGACCGAATCTCACCAGAGAAATAAATACTAATACAATTCCTAATAGTAAGAAGCTTTACAAATAAACAAGGAAAACACAATCACCCTTGCAAAAGTTCATCTTCATCAGGCAAAATCACAGCCAACAGCGAGTACTTGACCCGGAGAGATATCTTACCCTTGTCGACGATGAGCCTGGCACCAGACACGACCCAGTACCCAGGTGAGTCCTGCGGACCCCTCATCATCTCCGTAGTGTCGACAAACTTAAGGAGTTTAGCCGTCTGTGCAGACATTGGAGGACCATCTGGGTATAGAGCAGAGTTGATGTTAACATCAGATGGCTTGGGAGCAGGTTTCTGCGTACTGGAGAAGTGAGTGCTTATATAACTTGATATAATTCCCGACTTTTGACCCAGGGCTGGGGAGCCGTCCCACTCCGATTTCTTCACGACTGTTGCGCCACTGACTCTGGAGAAGTGGAGGCGTAGAAATAGGACGTTTCTCATGCCGGATTCCTTCACCTCGAATTCTGCACCAGTAACTATGGAGAGATCATCGTCCGACTCCACAGGGGCACTGCATACGTGTGAGAAGCTTTTCCACTGAACCTTCTCATAATACCTGCGGTCCACAGAGTTACTATTCCTTCCATGTACACCCGACTCATTGTGAAGTTGGAAGCTTTTTGGCAAGGATGAGAGGTGTTGCAAATGGATCGCTAAGCAATTACTTCTTTTTCCTTCTAAATAGAGGCGCAGCCCCGTTACTGGTTTATTTCCAACATCCACCTGTTCAGTTAATTTAACCGCACAATGTTAACAATGACTGTTAACTTTACAAACAACTATAAGAAAAGGAAAAGGAAATGACATAGGAGGAAAAAAGGGAGAAGAAGAAGACATAGGAGAAAAGGAAAAGGAAATGACATAAGCCCTCTTCCACAATGATGACTTAGTGAAGTGACTTGGTAAAGGGGGTCTTAAACATATGTACATTGTAAAGTAGGCTGCTACAATCATGTATTGATAAAGTACCCACCTATTCACTTCAATTCTAACCTGAATCAACATAGGCGAACAATTAATGTACCAAAAACTTATAATCAGGCAGTAAGCCAAACCACTTGCTATTCCCCAGCATCCCTACCCATTAATAAGCCATACAAAATGACTTAAAAACTCAAAATCTTAGAATAAGCTTGTCACATGCACTTTGGTTGGATGGATGAATCTTTTTCCAAGACAGGTTGCTCAAATAAAAAAGATGCCATTTAATATAGCAAGCAAGACAAGGACGATAGCGAGTGAAGCAACAAACTTAAACTCATAAATCTATTTTATAGTGGCACAATTTCATCAATAGCTACATGCACGACCTGGAGACCGAGTCATAGATTAAGAGTTTAAAAGTCTCTACCTCATCAGTGTTGACATAAAGCTTGGGCCCCATCAAACTGAATTGCAAAGAAGCAGAACCATGCTGCTTTCTATCAGGCCCAAGAGGAACATCACCAAATACAGGTGCCCATTGCCTTGGAAGTTGAAATTCCAAAAATTGATATAATTCTTCAATAGGTGGCTTATCTGCAGACAGTAAAAGCTTTCTGATTAGGTGGTGGAAAGAGGCTCGACGGATAGATATGACATTTTATTTCAAAAGAGATATCGCAGTCTCAGCATGATGATTAAATATACAAAATACAAGTTGAGTTCAGACAAATTTATTTATACAAAATGTCGCTCTTATAAGATATTGTTAAAAAACATTGCTCTCCTGAGCAGTAAATATTGTGAAAAGGTTCATTTTAAACCCTAAAAACAGTGGCATTTTGTGTGCGCATGCTGCATAGCTGACAGGAAAAGGGTTAGCTCAAGTACAATAGACATCAATCTCTTAAAGTTTACAGCTATAGTTCTGATGAAATTCCCCATAACCAAGTGAGATAAAGACAATAACCAAAGAGTAAATTGATACAGTATTATTTATGAAGTGAGCATGAGAAGTTGATCAACTGTAATGAACTTTTGCTTACATCGCAAGTATAGATTGATAGCATGACCCAGGAATCCACTCCCATCGATTCCACTCAAGAGTGATGCAATAGGAATAAAATAAATAGATATAACTTCGGGCTCAAGCTGAACAGTCTGACACCACCTATTATGAGGCATATTTCTCTCGCTGCTTCCACCTCTCCTTCTCCAGAAAAAAGTTATTTCCTGGAATTATCATAAAAAACATGAATCAAGCCAAAGAATTTTCGTAGAGTAGTAGAACGAAATCCTCTTTCAAGAACAGTAAGATGAATAGATACTAATCTAGCATTCATAAATCTATTTTGCAAAACAATTACCTCTTGATTAGAGTGAAAACTTGGTGTACTGGGATCCAAGAACGCAATTCCTCTTTCATTAGGTTCTTGCTGAAAATATACAAACAGAAATATTAAAATGCTACGGCAGTGTTGTGTTTAAGAATCTGGGGTTTTATGATTGCACAATCCACCGAGAGAGTGAATCTGATTTCTAGAAAAAAGGAGGACAGTAATGTAAACCAGCAGAACATACCATATCCCTGCCATAAGCTTTCTCAGGATGCACAGTAGATTGTCCACTAACATCACTAAACCTCTTGTCCGCCACATCCTTCAATCTTTTCTGTACATCAGCAGGCTGAAGAGGTGACGAGTATTGCTGCTTCACATATACAACATCTTTTCCCCCCATTTTCACACCAACAATGATATGGGTCCCATACTTCTCAATGAACCTGCATATGTTGTGTTAATTTTCATGGAAAGTAAGAGAAAACAGAAAAGTTAGGTTCAGTCGTTCAGAAACTAACTAGTTCAGAGCTAACATGCCAGGTCCAGTGTCTTGGGCTCTTGATTTAGAAAGATCAAGGGCCTGAAAGTCTGTGTACGGGTTCTAACACAAGTAATATTACAATCTTCTCATCTCAAATTAGCAAGCTATGATTTTCCAGTGAAAAGAATGAATCATTAAGAATAAAATGGCATGATGTCATGTAAGCTTCAGTTAAAGTGAAGTAATGAGGTGAAGTAGAACTATAATTAGATCTAAAAAGCAATCACATTTTTAAAAGACATGAGCAGTACAATGGATGAAGTATGTACATTCCAAAAAAAGCAAATGATGTTCCTTGCTCACCTAGCCAGTGCAGCTGGATCCCAAGACGAGGGCACTGCTTGTTTGACATGATCTTGGAGTGCCACTTGGGTCTTTTCTAATGCAATGCTATAGAGGCTAATGAACACCCCATCAAAAGCAAGAGATTTTGTAAAGGCAGCATCTTTCTGCCAACTACCAGTGAACTCAAATGCTGCATTGAAATGCCCAGTTGGTATTTTACCTGAAAGTGATAATTCCTGGTTGAACTGTTCCGACATCTAGAAAAAAGCGGAGGATAACCATTACCACCACTTGACTCAGAAGCCGCTACAACTCATTAACCATCTACTTCTCTCAACTGATTTTCGAATTTATAGCATTTCAATTAAACCCATAAATATTGAATAATGGCACATCAATCACAATTGCACAAGTACAATTAAGAATCCTCAATGCATCATACCTTCTACAAGCACTAAACATCACACATAACTCGAACAATCTCTCTAAACTTGAATTGAGAATCACAATCATCTACTTATCAAACTATCAGTTTAAGACATTTCAACAAAATCCCCTAAAGACTGATACCAAATTGCACAAACACAATCAGAATCCCCAATGCATCGGAAATTCTCAATGCACAAAACATCAAACATAACTCAAACAATCTCCCTAAATATGAATTGAGAATCATAATTATCTACTTCCCCAAGTAATCTTCCGAATATTAAATTTTAACTAAAATCCACTGAACAGTTAGCAACGACGACAAATCACAAATTGCACAAGCACAATCAAATACAACTCGAATGATCACCCTAAACATGAATCGAAAATCATAAGAATTATATTTCAGACCCAAATTAACAATTTAACAATTACTAGCTACAATTCATAATACATCTACTTCTTCAGAGTATTCTTCCAGTTTATAAAATTTAACTGAACCCCCCACCACACCCACCAAAAAAAAAAACCCAACAATATTACAATTCCTACAAATTGCACAAACACAATTCAAATTCCTAGATGCATCATACATCCTAGGAGCACCAAACATCAGCCACGACTCAAACAATCTCCCCAAACTAAGGATCACAATCAACTACTTCCCCAATTAATCTTCCAGTTTGTAAGCTTTCAATTAAAACCAGTAAAACCTTAACAACCACGCCAAACTTCCCAAAATAAAACTCTCAATTATCAATGCATTCTACAAGCACAAAACATCAACCACAACTCAAACGATCTTCTTAAACTTGAATTGAGAACCATATGTACCTGCTGGAACGATAGAACATCGGGGCTGAAGCGCACACGCTCACCTTTATCGCAATTGATAGACTTTGGCACATTCTGCACGAGGATGCCGCCGGGGATGGCGATGTCTCTGACCTGACCGTCGTCGATGGCGATCAGCCTCTGCTGTTTCTTGCAGTACTTCAAACGGAGGTCCAGAGTCAAGTCGAACCCCAAACCAATACACTGCACCGCCTCCTCCGCCGCCGCCCTCAACCTCATCGCTATTTCCTTCCTATTACTACTACCACCACCACCATTATGGGCCATAGCGGATGGAGCTCAACTTTAATAAAACAATGAGCAAAATCTATTCCTGAAGGTGCTGAAGCGATGCAAAATCATGGAGGAAATGGAACAAAAGGAAAATGGGGATCGGTCGTCGCTGAATCGTAGAGGAATTTGGCAAGTGGAAGTGGGAACTGGGAAGGGAGACTAGTGTAATAAATTATAAATATTTTTTTTTAATGAAGAATAATTGCGGAGTATGAAATTTGTAGAGCACTTGTTCCCTGATATAATAATTAGAAGACATGAGTTTGGTTTAACTATTCGAGGAAAAAGCTTTTATGGCGGCCGCAGGAAGTCAAAGAGCAGCTGCTGTCTGCGCTCGACCATATTTCTTCTCATTTTCTTACAACTATCTGTATTCCTCTCCCTTTTATTTTTATTTTTTTGCAATCTATTCTTCGCTCACGCTCACGTTACATACATTAATTAAGTTTCATTATTCATTCACAATACATTATACATTATTATTATTATTATAAGTCTCATTATTTATTCACCGGTTAACCATGATAAATAATACTTCCTCCGTCCCAATATTATTAGTCTCGTTTAACCAAATTTGTTAGTGTTTTATTGACTTTTGGAATAATAATAGTAGTAATGAAACAAAGGGAGTAATTTTTATTTTTTATTATTCATAATTTTATAATATAAAAAACATAAATACCGATGAAATGATAATATGCTAATTACGATCAATATGAAAATTAATCTATCATTTTATAGCAAAATAACTAATTTTAATATGGCAAAATGAGTCAAATATATAATTTCGAGACCAAAAAAATAAAATAAAGTTCTAAAAATAAAAAAAGCAATAAAACTTTTATGCAACTAATATAAATTTTGCATTCACTAAACTAATTAAATAGTTTTCACTTAATTTATAAATGTATGTTTATTTATCGATGCTCAAAAGAGGATAATCTTCCATCAAACAAAAATTTTCTATAAAAAGGAGAGTAAAATGAAAATATATTTTACTCATGTATTGTATTTAGAATACATGTTTTAAAAAAAGTTATATATATATATATTATACATATATTATTTATAAGTATTATAAATATCGGTTCGGGTTGGTTAATCACCGATTTTACATATATGAAAATAACAACCGAATTGGTATTATCGGTTTTTGAAAATTAAAAAAACTTAAACCCGACGGTTTGGTTAACCTTATATTTAGATCAGTTTCGGTTTGGTTTGTCGATTGGTTCGATTTTTTGGTCTTTTATACTCATCCCTATAATTAATATGGGTTTCATTCTCCATTCACTATACATTACACGTTAACAATTCAAGTCAAAATATTTTATTAAAACTCGTATCTCAATTAGAAAAGAAAATGGATGAAACTGAGTATTTACCAATGCTGTTTCAAGGGAGGGAGCCTAGACGTAGGAACTTACTTCATTGGACTACTACCTCTCATGTTCGCAAGTGTAGTATATAATTTTTTTATTTTTTTATTTCTTTTTATTCTATCATGGCTTTAAAAATTTTCTATCTATTTGTTTAGTTGGAAACATAATACTCCTTCTATTCCCCTCAAATTGGCCCATAAAGTCAATAAAATATTTATAACTTTAATTAAACGGAATCTTAAATGAAATGGGGGAAGTATGATTTTATTAATTTAGTTTTAAAATATATCATCTTTTAATTTGTTATAATTTTCCTAAAATTTTGAGGGGTCTTGATTTGAGTATCATGTGATTTATATATGTCATTTCATAAGAATTAATCCAATGCGGCATTTTAATTACCCGATATGGCATTATATCGTTATATTATACTCATGTTCTATTAATTATGCTAAACAATTTCCTGTTTCTTTACCTTCTCAAATCAATAAACTATAATTTATCCGTTTCAATTAAGATGAATTGTATTCTTCTTTAAGTCGTTCCAAATAAGATGAGTCATTTTATTTTTAGGATATCTTTATTCCGCACAAGTTTAAATAATGTATATTTCTATCATCACTTTATACTTTAAACATATATTCATTAATTATCGTGCTCAAAAGAAGTGCACCATCTTAGTTGGGACGGTGGGAGTATATATTGTTTATATTGTGTTTTTTATTTTATTAAAAATATATTTCAAAATATCGTGTCTTATGCTCAATATTTATGATATTGCTTTATATTTTAGAAAATAAAAATGCAAGGTTTACGATTTTTTTTGTAAATTTATATGGCATGTCGGATTTATAATATTAAGTCTTTAAAGTTATATTGTCACATGTCAATCATATCATACCCAATTTTTTATGTAGAAATAATTTATTGATTTGAGAAGCTAAAGAAACAAGAGTTGTTTAGTAGAAATACTATCAACATGAGTACAATATAGTGTTGCATTATTTAAAATAAAAAAAAAATATTCTAACGAGCTTCTACAAGAAGCGGTGGCCGAAAATTCTAAGGTGTGTGCTATGAGATTTTCGGCTTACACTTTGTTAAATAAAAGTGTAAGGTTATGTTAGAGTTTTCTAGTAGGATTCGATCACATCTCCAATATAAAATTATATTTTTTAATATCTTCGACAAATATTCTATTAAATATAATTAAAATACTGTCAATAATTTTTTAAAGATTTATAAAACTAAATATATTATATATTAGTATTTATCGACTACACTATATGATTAATATTGAACTATTTAATATTGAGCCATATTACAAATTGTATCTCCTATTGATAAATTATTTCGTGCATTTAAGATTCAATATCTATTAATAAATTAAATTATGTTGAAAACAAAAAAAAATTAATATATTTGTTAGTGAGTTTCCCAGTTCAGACATTTATTATCCGTAATAAATTTCAATCGATCGGGATTTTATATAATAAACATTTTCTCAACGCATCATGAGGATATAATCGACTTGGTCTCACTGAGACGCGATTTTACGAACTAGCATACAAGTATTTCTCGTTAAACTAATTATCACTACACAATGTATTGCTGTATATGATTACGAAAAACCTGCAAATGCAAATACATCAAAGCAACTCATAATCATTCATGTATACTTAATGTTATTCACATAGATTAAGAAATAAATAGTGTAACGCCCCCATTCTTTAAACAAGGACATTACGAAAACTATACTTTTCTTTAATCATTTAATATTATAAATCATATTATGAATCGTGTTTTAATGTAAGCAGCGGAGTGTAAGATAACATTTTTTTTTCAAACAGACGGCATATCCCCTATAAATACGTATATGCCAACCTGAAATATCAACCAATAGCAATAACAACGATACCAAAATTGGGACACAACCCTCATCACACAAATATATATATACAAGCTAATCAAAATATCCACATCAGTTTAAAATTTCGCTTAAGTATGTTTCAACCAAACATAATTATCATAAGGACAATACCAATCTAAAACATTTGAACAAAACCAGGTTATGTCATATTATCATACGCATATAACATAATAACATAAGTTTTATGTAATCTAACATATTGGAACTGGGAGAGTATGGAGCACATCCCCGTCTGACTCCATCATCGACTCTTAACCTGCAAATACAACATTTAATAGGGTGTGAGTATGCGAGCACACTCAGTGGGGAATACGCTGCAAGCAGTTATAACCAATTGTGTAATGCAACATAACGTAATGAACCCCTTTTCCATTTACCGTTTAAATGAGACTAGCCTCGGTCCCTTGTGGACCCGACCCCTTGTGGGTAAATCATTTTCATTTCGACCCCTTGTGGGCCCCATTTATAGCTCATA
The DNA here is from genome assembly GCA_026898415.1 of Leonotis leonurus. Lineage (NCBI taxonomy): Eukaryota > Viridiplantae > Streptophyta > Magnoliopsida > Lamiales > Lamiaceae > Leonotis > Leonotis leonurus. Next base: position 853,916 of record JAPKLX010000070.1, read on the forward strand.
CGAATGAAACAAAACACAACAATGATTATAACCATGTAACCACTACGCTTACAGATAAAGTAAACCCCACCTCGATAGATGCAATTCAATTGAAAATCTTCAACTTTAGTCGGTTGTCCGTCCTCGAGCCTTGGATATTGCGTCGCCTAGCACTTTAAAACTTAACTTATTACACATTCAAAGTACAAGCTTATTATAGCTTAACTCATACAATTAGTACTCATATATAAAACTTGATTTTTACATATATAAGTTAAGCAATATTTCTCCATTCAAAATGTAAAACATAGAATGCAAATTACTAAATTTCAAATTTAAACTACAAGTTTCCGACATCAATTGTGGACACTCGATTTATCGGTTTCTAAAAACATAACCTCGAGTATAAATTTTAAGGATTGGACTATAAAACTTCTAAAGAAATGTTTGGAATTCGGCATCGATTTGAAGCCGGAAAATTATACTCAATTCGCGCAGCTCCCGCAGCGCGTAGAATTGACACCCTAACTTCGTCAGGTCATAACTCCCTCATCCGAACTCCGATTTACAATCTGAAGGTACCGTTGGAAAGAAGACGAAAAGATCTTTAAAATGGTATCTGATATGTTAGGTTTTAGATAAGTAAAACGGACGAAAATGAGCCCGCAACCCGTTGCCCTGTTTCTGCCGAAACAGAGATGACACCTCGACACTCTAACTTCAGAGGCTTATAACTCCTTCGTTCTATGTCGGAATTACAATCCGAAGATCTCGTTGGAAAGAAGATGAAAAGACCTTTAAAATGGTATCTAATATGATGGGTTTTGGATAAATAAAACTGATAAAAATCGACTCGCAACCTACTGCCCTGTTTCTGCCGAAAATTGAAAATTTTAATTTTTCGATTTCGCCGACGTATTAACGACAAACCATGGAAGCAGCCCCGCTGCCGCCTCCACCTCTCCTCCACCGACGGCCCTTTCTCCCTAACAAAAACCCTAACTCCACTCACCATAACCATGAATTCCATACCATATACATATATATACTCACATAAACACATAATTAAACACCATTAATTACTAATTAAGAACATAATTGAAGGATTACCTCTAAATCTTTGAAGAGAAGAAGAAAAATTGAAAGGGAGAGAGAAGGGAGTGTGTCGTTTATTTTGGAAGAGAAATGAGTTGTGTATATATATCATATTACTTAACTCTTAAGAAAAGTAATAATATCTTAGATATTTTTAATAAAAATCATAGATATTTATCTTAAATATCTCCTAATATTTTATAAAAATAATGTATATTTTGCTAGGGCACATCCCGGCTCTAAGTCGGACAACCTGTAAACATTCGAAATCGAATCCATTAGTTCAAACATATAATAAATCAATTTATTTTTCAAACAATATTTTAAAATTAATAAGACTTGCCAAAATCATATAAATGAAACTAAAAATTATGACGGGATATTACAAATAGTCTCCAAGATTTCATTATTCAGTATCATCTAAGAACTTATCTCACTATGAAACCACAAAGTGCATAAATCCAATTACATGCATACCAGCATAAATGCACTGATATCATTATATCGGCTAAGGTTAGTGCAAGACATTAAATGATACCGCAACCTTTCGCAACAAGACTATTCAAGTATGTATAGGTTCTGAATTTTATTCTATATGGAGTCGATTGTGTTACATTTTGTGATTATGGATCCATCACATAGTTTGCAATTTATAAAATGGACATTTTTGCAATAAAAAAATCAATAGAAATATAAATCATAAATTAATAAAAAAATATTTATTCTTATTAAATGAAACTAAAAATAATTTTGTTACAATACTCAAGTACAAAATTTGGTTTGGAGTATATAAACCCCGACACGTTTTATTAAAACGATCATCATAAAATATATGAACTCTTAAGGACATGCTTCATGTTCCAGACTTGCGAAATAACTTGGTACTCTTTTATAGTCATACATGATTTTCAACTAAAATTTGTGTTTGAAAAGTTTTTTGTTGAACATGTTGAAAGTCGCTAAGTAGTGATTACATAGAGAACGGACTGTTCAAATTAGACAAATTGGTTGTGTGCAATGAAGAGGTGGTGTGAATACACCAATTGTCTACTTTTTAGATTTACTTGAAAGTAAAGAGTCAAGTGTAGTGTATCTTAATAGATAAGGGACAAAAATTGATAGACGATGACGCAGCCCGTGCAACCCAAGCTTCATTGATTCCAGACTCGGTACGTGTTCCTGTTGGGCCAATCACAAGAGCTCGAGCTAAGAAGTTCAAGGAGAGCTTAATGGGTTTAATCCAAGAAGTATGGGAGCGAGAATTGTCCACGAAGCCCATTGGAGAGATTGGACGAAGCAGCCCAAGTATAATGAATCTTATTGTAGCGAATGGGCTGGATCTCGAAGTTAATTAACTAGCATGGGCTTTGTTGCCTTATAGATAGGCTTTTTTAGTTATTTCCTTATAGATAGCCTTTTCAGTTATTTCCTTATAGATTAGGAGTTATCTTCCGCCTATAAATAGGCTTATTATGTATTGGACGAAGGAGACTTTGATCATTATTCAATTTCGTGAGTTTTATTTCTCTCTTGAGAGTTTCGAGTTCCTCTTGGTTTTGCCAAGACGAGTTTATCATTCGGCATATCAATGAGATTACCATCCCTCGTTGTGTGTCATTCATCTTCCCCGAGTTGCTGCATCAACTATCTCGTTGGGATATAGGCATCATATTGATCTATATCACTTCTAGGGTTAGATTAAGAGGTTTTAATGAGGAAGCGTTTTGTGCCTCCACATTACTATCGTGAGTTGTACAACAAATTGCAGAATTTGAGGCCAGACAGTCGGAGTGTAGATGAGTATTTCAAAGAGATGGAGGTAGCGATGATTTGAGCAAATGTAGAAGAAGACAGAGAAGCCACAATAGCGAGATTCTTAGCAGGCCTGAATTGAAAGTCGCTAAGTAGTGATTACATAGAGAACGGACTGTTCAAATTGGACGAATTGGTTGTGTGCAATGAAGAGGTGGTGTGAATACACCAATTGTCTACTTTTCAGATTTACTTGAAAGTTAAGAGTCAAGTGTAGTGTATCTTAATAGATAATGAGACAAAAATTGATAGACCATCTGCTCTTGTAAGAAAGTTGATGATATGTTCATTGAATGACTTGACATATCATGTAAGATATGTTGTAAACAAATATACTAATAGATAATAGGTAGTGCGCAGAAGATTGATGGTTAATGTACGACTCGTACTATGAAAACCTTTAATTTGATCGAGTGTTCGTTAAGAACAAATTAATAATGATTATGATAGATAGAATGATATGAATGAATAAGTAATAATCAATGCAAAGTGCAGAAATTAAAGAACACAAAATTTTAACGTAGTTCAAGAAACTCCTTACTTATGTCCACGATCAATCTTAACGATTGATAATCCACTAGTTGAGATTTATCTTCTTTATACTAGCTCAGAAATAGTCACAATACAAGTCAAGAATTAGACATGTCTCGTGCACGAATTAATGGGTAGTGACTCTTACGACTTACAAACTAAGCTATGAGGAAAGAACTGTAGAGACCCAATAAATTAATTATCTTATACTCTATTATTTAGGCCGATTTATTTAAAATCAAAAGCTCATAATTATAATATATGATTAAATTAAAACTCTAGCCCTATTTAATACCACACTACTTTATTTCTTTAGAGAAACCATTTAATCAAGATTTTCTTCACCAATCAAATTCTTCATATCTTCTCACCGATCAAATTCTTTCCTTTCCAAATAAAATTCTTCCCCTAACAATTCTACAGCCCGTTTATAGAGCACTATCAAACTGAAAAGTCGAGAATCTCCTGCAAGGATAATTAGTACAACTCTTCAAGGTTTTTCTTAACTTCTCATCTGCCAAATTATGAATACTTAGACTATCTTGTAATTAGGGGATATAATACGGACATTTATATGTATGATTGGCGTATACATTAGGGGAGTAATTATCATTCTTTTAAATTATTCCATTCCTCTGGCGTCACATGCTTAAGGATTTACGGGGGTGATCACTGTAATGCACTTATAAACTTTAGTTCTATTGTCATTCTGACAGCGACTTGTATATAGGGTCAAAATTAAAACTACCCATTATATACATCAAGCATGTATATAATACCCAAAACCTAAAGCAACATGCAAAAACTACCCACTTTAATAAAAGTGGTACACTTTTTGACTACATTATTCCGTGGGTCCCACTTGTTTTGAATTGAAAAAGAAAGGCAACATAATTACCAAATAATTACCCCACCCAACTCACCAACCCTTCTTCCCCATTGACAACCGGCGGCTTTCTCCTTCACAAAGCATCAACCGGCGGCTTTCTCCTTCCAAGCTTTCCCCCACCGCTGATTTCTCCTCCACGGGCCTCACACCACACGACTACATCCAATGGCTCACTCCGACGATGAGATACCACAAGAAATCCAGGTATAAAACATAGTAGCACCGGTAGTTCAATATGGTTACCCGTCGGAAAACATGCATAGGATGTCTATATTTGATTCTTTTTATCGAAGTATGTATATATTCTGATTGTATGTGATTGGTAGTGCGCAAAACATGTACAACCGGTGGCTAAAGACCAACCACCGGCGGTGGCTGTCACCATCGGTTGGTGCTCATTGTGCATCTTTAGCCACCGGTTGTTAGTGTTTTAGATGTATATGATATATTGGAGCATGTTTATACCACAACCGGTGGTTAATCACCTTTATTACGCAACAACCGGTGGTGAAGAGGAACCACCGGTCGTTACTTTACGGCCGGTTCCAACCACCGGTTGTCAGGTTTATTTGCTTATTATAATTTTATTGTTTGATCTGTAATATTGTATCTAATTAATTGTTTAAATTTTGTAGGAATCGGAGCGTCCGTGGTACCGTCGGCCCGAATCACTCAATCGGGTGTCGCAGGTGAACACCTACTACAGGGTTGGCCTGTTAGAGATTGTCAGGGATACCCTAGTTGAGGTCGGGGGCCACGAGCTGCTCGAGAGGTTTCGGAACGGGCCGTTTGGCCATTTTATCGGCTGGGCACCGGGCACGCTGTCTTCTCAGGCGATACACAGCCTCACTTGCCGCGCTATATGGTCAGTAAGGGGAATTTGGTTCCACATCAACGGATCTGATGTGCAGTACACGGTGCAGGACCACGCACTGATCACGGGTTTGAGATTCGGGGCCTCGAACTTCGATAGTACGGCCCCCTGCGATCCGAGCGATGTACGTCTATTTCGGATTGCGTGCGGCGGCGATCTACGTATGACCGCTGCGGACTTGGTGAACCGCTTCAAGGGCGGAAGACGGATCCCCGGCGCCGATGACGATATCTACATCGGCATAGCCCACGTGCTCGTTGCATATATCTTCGTCTTTGGGCAAGACGGCCAGAGGGTAGCTTTCCCGTGGCTTTGGACACTAGCCGGCGACATGGAGAGATTCTACCGGTATCCTTGGGGTGCGTACTCTTACAAGATCCTACGGAACTATGTGAGGAAGATGCCGGACAACAAGAAGTACCACTTTTACGGCCCGGCATGGGCATTGATGATATGGGGATTCGAGGTGATTCCCGGGCTAGGAGCGTTCGCCGGTAGAGCCCGTGGAGGCGAAGGTTTGTATCCGAGATGCCTTCGGTGGAATTTTCGGAAGAACCCGGATACTGCAGACTTGCTCGCTTACTTCGAGGATTTGGAGGTATTTTAATAATTAGATTCGTAAATATTTCTATTTCGTATTGTTATTTGTTATTTAATATACTTATAATTCTCGTGTTTGATGCAGGTATATGATATGAACAACTTAGAGATCGAGCAGGACGAGATGGAGCTACCGTGGACCGTGTCTGTCCGGTGCCCGAATCCGATCTCGGTGCAGTATGCTCCGCTGACCAGCCTGACTGCGAGGAATCCGGCCGATGTGCGCCGTGCTAGACATCCGCCGGCCCCTGTAGTGATGGACGAGGTTCACGGCCCTCGATCTACACGGAGATCGGGACCGTCAGTGGTTGAGGAGATACCCGAGCCGTCAGAGAGACCACCCCGACGACGTCGTTCACGACTGCCTCCCACTGATTCTTCATCGAGCAGCAGTGGAGGGCGTCCTCCGAGACGCTCCACTGATGATGCAGGCCGCATCAGTCGGTCTGAGCTTGCAGCCTTAGAGAGGCGGATGCAGAGGCATATCGATACCCGGATGGATCAGGTGCAGAGGAGCATCGATTCCCGGTTTGACCAGATGAAGAAGTGGATGACAGGTCTTGTTGACAAGATGATGTGTGGCACGTCACGACGGAGTTCTCCAGTGATCGATACTCGGAGACGCAGCCCGCCGATCACTGACTCGGCTCGTCAGTCGGATGCTGCAGCTGGCGATGATCATGCTCGATATTCTACCGCCTCGTTGCCCGAGCACTTGAGTACGATACCCGAGACATCAGGCTCATATCCGGAGCACTTGTCTGGACAGATCGGATCGATGGCCCCGCCGATATACACAGAGTCTGTCATACCCCCCAGCTCGGGTACGATCTTCACTTCATCAGCCGAGGATTTGGCGAGAGCTTTTGGATTAGATATCCCCCAGTCCAGCTCTTTTGCACCGGCCAGCACTTATGCACCGTCCAGCTCTGACGTTCCGTCCAGCTCTTACGAGCCGTACAGCTCTTATCCGCCGTCCAGCTCTTATCCCCAGTCCAGCGCCTTCGATCCATCGGCGATCGATGCTTCATATGTGACGATGCGGGATTCCACATCTTCTTTTCAACCCCAACAGGTAATTTTATTTTGTTTTCGCTTTATTTCACCTATTATCTAGTTTCAGGATTCTAAGTTTTTGCATTAATTTAAAGTTACCCGCGATGGGGCACATTGATAGTGACTTTGTGCCCGTGGAGGAGTTCATTCAGGAGGAGGTTCAGTACGAGCCTCCACAGGAGCCTACTTATCCAGATGAGGTCACATGCCAAAAATTCAAACGTTTTAGGGGGATGTCTCGGAAGAAGTCAGTGATTACCATCGAGACTGAGTATCCTCTGACAGTTGGATGGTTCAAGAAGATGATCGACTTCGAGGAAAATTATTTTTGTGAGGTAAAAAACTGACAAAGTCGAGTTTTCATGTGTTTTACATTACATTTCATAGCTTAACGACATTTTTGCTACAGACGGTCGACCTGTATATGATGGCACTTCAATCGAGATTGATACGGGGCGACCACGTTTATCCCGGTCAAATGAAGGGGAGAACAATCATTTGCACAACCGAGTATTTCGTAAGTTATTAATATGCATGTTTTACAGTTATTTAATTATGAATATGCATGTTTTATAGTTTGTAGTTGTATTTATTTAAATGATATTGATTTTGCAGAGGAAACTAGAGCATGGGTACGAGACTTGCCTCGCGGATATGACGAATCAAGGGGTCCAGTTCGAGCGATGGCATTTCACCGAGAGTTGGATAGACCTCAACTGGAAGCCAGCAACTGGCTTGTTGGATGTCATTCATGGCAAAAGATCGGGATCCACGGCCATGGAGTGGTGGAACGCGACAGAAGTATGTTTTAAAGTTTTTTAATTTATATGTGATATACGCATGTTTTATAGTTTTATAATTATGAATATGCATGTTAGCATGTTTTATAGTTTTTTAAATTATGAATATGCATGTTAGCATGAATATGCATGTTAGCATGAATATGCATGTTAGCATGATTTTTAGTTTTTAAATATATATGTGATATATGAATGTTTTATAATTGTAGGTGATTTTTCCTATATTTGTTCAAGAGCACTTTGTCGTTGTAGTTGCGGATTTACAGAGTCGTACACTGACGTTGTACGACTCTAATATTCGCAACATTACAAACGGTGTTTATACTTCCCGGATCCGAGCATTGAGGCCACTTTATTACGGTCTTCCAATAGTGATGAAGTATTCAGAATATTATCAGATGAACACACACAACATTATGCGTAGTCATAACCTATTCACATGGAAAAACGGTGACCACGTTTATCAATATAATCAAGTAGATAGTCACAGTTGCGGTCCAATGGCTTGCATGGCCGTCGAGCGACAGATTAGTGGATTCCCAACGGTCGCGTGGGGCAATACACATGTCAGATTGTATCGTAAAGTTGTAGCTGCTCATATTTTTAGTCTTTGCGACATTAGAGAGATTTAGTTTTTGTAACGTTAATTAAATGTATGTTGTCTATTTAATTTCAAAGTTGATCACTCGGGATCCAATTATTAGTATAAATGTATGTTGTGTATTTAATCAAATAATATTACTAAATAGTAGTAGTAAAAACTAAAAAAAAGTATTTTGTCACTTTAATAAACTAAAATTAATAAATAGTAGTGGTAAACCATCTAAAAACCCAAAAAAACGTGTAAAAACAAAAAAAAAGGTAAGAAAACTAAAAAAAACCTTGAAAAAAACGTTTATAAACTAAAATAAAACCTAAAAACATGAAAAAAAAAATGGGGTTAGTGGGTTTCGAACCCATGACATTACGCGTGTGGATTGCTTGAGAGATGCCAGTCGAGCTAGAGCTCTTATTTGTTATATTTATAATTATAAATCAATATAAGCTTACCAATTGCAAGCATCTTGAAAAAAACATATGAAATGGGGTTAGTGGGTTTCGAACCCATGACCTTGCGCGTGTTGATTACTTATGGGAGCGAAAGATGCCAGTCGAGCTAGAGCTCTTATTCAATATATTTACAATTATAAATCATTATAAGCTTAACAAGGACAATCAACACAAAATAAACAAATGAAACATAAATCATTATGAACTAATCATATCCGAATGATATTACCAATTCAAATTAGGCAATAATATCACTTAAACAACTATTAAACATCCAAATAATACGAATTCAAATTTCCAAATAATAACAACTAATAAACTAATAATCATCCTCTAACTGAGGGCAATTAGAACTAGAATGATCGGTCATGCCACAATGACGACATCCTCGACTTCCTCTACTTCTTCTTCTCGATGTCTCACCTCCTGATCTACGTCTACTAAGTCTCGGTCGACCAGGCATTCTTATAGCTTTATTCGGCAACACTTGCACATTAGCCACATCGACCGGTAGATCCCAAGTACTCCTATGAGGTACACGTACAATCTGTACTCTATAGGTTGCTGCCCACGCTTCTCGGCTGTAGAATTTCGCAATAAATTGAGGTATCGGCAGTCCGGCATTACTGAATAAAAAAAAATGATAAGAAACAGATTTTAAAAAACTAAATTAAAATTCGCTATAAAGAAAATTATTACGTACTTCATCGCCGCGATCGCATGGGAACAAGGAATTATATCAAACTGAAACTCCATGCACTCACATGTCAATGCCTTCAGATCAACCGTAACCGGCCTACTACTTGTCACAACCTTAAATGTATTACAGTCCACACGATTCACCGTGTATGCACGAGATCTCTCAATCTGCACTTGCAACTTTCGTCTGACCTCTGCAGGAAATTCATGAAATTCCTGAGCTATTTTCTGACGCCTTTCATCAAACCATTCTTCCATAATAAGTCTCACTGCCTCCACGCATGAGCAGATAGGAAGTCGTCGGGCCCACAATAAAGTTTTGTTGAAGCTTTCGGCTGCATTAGAAGTTAGAAAACTATACCTCCGGACAGGGCACATCGATCGAGCCCACTTGGCAGGCCCAACACTCATCAGATAGTCGTATGCATTAGGCTTTGATGCCTGTATCGCACTCATTGCTCTATTGTATTCGTGTTGCCTGTATGTGTATGCAGCTTTCTGAAACAAACCAACAGTGGTCTTACCGAATCGTTTAATCTTGCCACTAAGATGATAGTAGCACAAACAGTGTTTCGCTTCAGGAAACACGATGCCGACGGCATGCTCAATCGACACGTGTGCATCAGATACAATCACGGTGTTCGGCGTGCTACCATACGCGCTCTTGACTCTAGAAAGAAACCATAACCAAGACTCGTGATTCTCTACCGGCCCAATACCAAATGCCAATGGGAACACGTGCTCGTTTGCATCCTTCGTTACTGCAACAAATAGGATGCCATTGTTCTTGCCCTTAAGGTGAGTGTCATCCACGACTATCACAGGCCTCATGCACAAAGCAAACACGGCTCTACAAGCTCCAAGAGCGACAAATAAATGTCTAAATCTACCATCAGGGCCGACATCGAGATCAGTGAGTGTACCTTGATTCATCACTTTAAGCATATGCAGATACCCAGGCAACAGCTGAAATGACTCCTGATATTTGCCGTAAATCACCTCCAAAGCTTGATTCCTCCCCCTGAGCGCAACATCGTAACTCACATCCATGCCGAAACACCTCCTAAGCTCCTCCTGAATAGCCTTTGGTCTCATGATCTCATTTGCATTGCGCATCTTCTTTGCAAAATAAGCACCTATCACCTTCGAGTGAACCTTTCTCGGAGCAATATTAGCTATGTCATCCACACATGTGTGATGTGCGCAAAACTGCGACACGGCCCACATACCTCCATGACAATGAGCACGCAACATGAACGAGCAATCAGAAGACGATTTGCAGACCCAGTGCAGTCGATATGTGTCTGATCTAATGACTCGGTACTCAGCTCGTCTCTCCAGGTTCCACATTCCAACAGCAATATTCAAGTCTTCCTTGTCGTTGTAGATCGACCCCTCCACTAATTCTTCAATTGTAGGGTTTTCCTCGACCAACACGTCACATGTCGATGTCAGAGCATTAGGAGGGATCATTGAAACCATCCAATTACTTAAACAACCTTCTGTGTTAGGATTGTACTCCACATCACCATCGACATCCGGATACATCATCTCAAGTACTCTTCTCATACCTCCTGCCTCGTGCATCCATGCTGCGAAGTCGGCGAATGTAGCACTATTCAAAGTACCGAGTCGTTCTTCTTCGAAAACGGACGAAGAACGCTCAGAACTGCCTTCAGAAGCTACATAATCATCATCTTCATCATCGTCATCATCACCATCTGCACAGGTGTTCAGATCAGGAATTCCAGTTGGCTGGTGAAACCATTCGGAAGATGCCGCGACCCTTCTGATGTCGTCGAGATCATCCATCCAGTCACTATTTCGCGATGTCCCGCCAACTTCATAAGACGACACAGCGAAATCGGCATATACTATAGGAGACGGGTGGTTCCTACACAAAACTTGGAGTTCTTCATCGGTGGTCAGTCGAAATTTGATAAGCCGACCATTCCTCGATCTAGACAAATAGCAGATCTCGTATTGTGTGCCAAGTGAACTCCACATGTACTCAATGCAGCCTCTCAAACATGATATCGTGATGTTATTCATCGGGAGAGGTGCTATCCTATCCTCACCATCCGTGTACGTGCACCCGACCCAAGATCCCCCAGTTTTCACGGTGACGTACATGTATTCCTCCATCTGCATCGACATTTATAAGAAATTAGCAACTACATAGATTAAAAGAGCTGTAAAACCCTACAACCGGTGGTTAAAAGTGCATGAATACGACAACCGGTGGATTTTTACCACCGGTGGATGCTATTTTAACCACCGGTTGTCGTGGATTCAGGTTGGAAACATGGTTTACAACCTGAAACACCGACAACCGGTGGTTAAATATCAAAAACGACCAACAACCGGTGGCAATTGGACCACCGGTGGTTGGGTTTTAACCACCGGTTGTCATGAAAATAGGTGTAAAAGACAACCGGTGGTTAAAACTACAATCTACTCAACAACCGGTGGTTTAACGTCAACGGTTGTTGTTCTTGTGCCACCGGTTGTGTATTTCTACCTCATAAAATAGAGATTCATGAGTGAATACCTAGTTTTTTGGCCTAAATCTCTTCAAATGGGCGAGATCGAGCTACAACCGATGGAATGTTGAGAGCATTTTTAGGTAGGAGTCAAGGGGAATGGTTGGTCAAAAGGTAATCATTACCTTATCATTAACCAATTTAACTAACTTATTTCACAAATAGAGAGACACGTGTATTGTGTTTGGCAAAAGTGGGTATTTATTGCATGTAAGTTTAGGTTTTGGCTATTTTTATGATGTACACTTTTAAAATTGGGTATTTTTACCCATTATCACTTGTATATATATGAATATTTATTATTACTATTTGATAATCTAACCTTAATTAGCATAATTGATTACGTCCCTCTCGTTACTTGACTCTCTTCAGTAAATGAATCAGTACCTATCAGTCTCCCATGAAAGAAATATAATTTTGTTCATATATGTGTGTTATCTGAATTGCTTAGGAATTTGCGATTTTTAAAGCTGATGCATATATAAAATGTATGCTAAGTGTTTGTGTGTGCGTGCGCGTTTTGTGTGTGCCTGTGTGTATGCGTGTAGTTTATGCGGTTGACTGTGGATGGATGATGTATGTGTGTGTGTCAGTGAGTTAGTCTGTGTGGGCGTGTCGTGTATACAGTATGCTATACATATATAGATGTATAAATATATATATATATATAGGGGCTGGATCTAATAGGATCCAACCCTTAGGTGTTAACTTAGGATCCAATTATTGATCGTTGATTTGTTTTGATCTATGGTTATAATTCATTCCATTATTTTAATATTAATTTATTATTTTAAAGGTTATAAAAGTAAATTCACCTTTAAAATAATGGAATGAATTATAACCATAGATCAAAACAAATCAACGATCAATAATGGATCCTAGTTAACACGTGAGGGTAAGGTTCTCATTTGAACTCTCCTCTATATATATATATGTATTGTGTGATAGTGCATGTGCTATATATATAGAAGTATAAGTGACATATATAAATATATGTGTGTCAGTGTGTTTTATAGGTGTGTTAGTTTAATTACAAACTCCAAATTGATAATTAGAAGACGTCAGTATGCATATAATAGATATATAGATATATGAAGCATGAGTGATGATGATTATACAGTAGTAAGTTAATGCAGCAAATAAGTATATATAGATTATTAAATTAGAATTTTACTTTTATTTTAAGTGCGATATCGTGATCTTATACCTGTCTATTGTTACACTTTTTACCAGGTGAGGATTTCTATTCCAGTTAAATATAATTACTTATATTTTTACTGTATGTGTTATGTTTTGTGTTGAAATGCCAATTATGTTATGTGATATGCTTAAATGCTATCGTTCTATGAAAATTCTTGCGTAAGCGTACGAAGGCCAGAGACTCAGTAAAGGGTTCGGGATCCGAAATGGATCCTTGGGGTAAAAAGCCCACCGTACAATACGTAATATATTATATGGGCATTTGCATGATTCGTTTACGTGTAATTTAAATATGTGTTGTTAAATGTCCGCACGGAGTATGTGGTTATACTCACCCCTATATTTTACTATCTCTACAGGCTAAAGAAGAGTTCGGCGTTGGCGTGGTGGTAGTAGATTGACCTTGTTTTCAATTTATCTCGATTGAGTTTTAGACTGATTTTCCGTTATTTTTATTTAAAGACTCAAATGTTATTTTTAAGCTTTCGCACTATTGTTATTTGAATTTATTTTAATATTTTTATTCATTAGATTCAAGGATTTTTATTTCTTTATGGTTGGAAAAACAACATTTTTACATTGTTAAAATTAGGGCGCTACAAGAACTAATATTAAAGTATATCATAGAGATAAGGTAAAATTGTAGATAATCTAAGCTTGAGGATAAAAAATGGTAGATGGAGGCTTAGAAGAACGCTTTTAGATTTTGGAAATCTCGCTAATAAATGGTTTGGGAAATACTTGAAGGTTTCGAGCACTTCGTTCGTCAGAGATTGAGCTTAGAGATTTCTACAGTGATTGTACAGTTGTACTCTATCGCCATTAATGCTTTCTAGGTTTCCATAAATGGTAGCGTCTCTTCCTTTTCAAAATAATTTTCCAAAAATGAAATAGGAGCACGAAAGTTAACATGACACTTCAGATAAGTGGACTGTTGATCTATTTAGGCAGATCGAGAGCCACCTTGCATAATACAAATTGTTGACAGACCTTGATGTCGAACATATCGTTTATCATGTTTTGTGACCTTACAGATCGTAATCTTGATCGTTTACCAAGCACAAATGATCTTATGATACACATCAACAAGTTGATATGTTCCTTACATTTAGATCAATATCTTAATCTATGTATACTAATCTGTAAGTATAGGTTGATCCTTATGGTACATACATATCACAAACTTGATATTTCCATTTTCATTGTTGAAATCCTAAATTGATCTCTATAGGACGGATCTTTAAATAGATCTTTACCTTTACATTGAAAATTAACTATATCTAGCAAATCGTGTACCACATTTTGTACATCAGTTTGTAAATAAATACTTAACAAATATAAATGTGTTTCAATTAATATCGTCAAAATTAATTCCAAAGAATTTCTAACACATGATCTTACTTAATAGGGAGCTCAAATTTATGGCATTATATATTATGATGTGAATTTTGATACTCTAAAGAATTGGTAAATTTATATTTGCTAAATGTGAATTAGTTCAAAACTCAAAGCAATCGTCAAATTTGTGTATAGGTTTAAACTGTCAAATTACTTTATTATTTTATTGAAGATTACATGAGATATTATATCTATCTCTTAAAAAGTCAAAATGATGCGATTGAAAATTTAAGAACATAAAAATTGAAACTGAAATCAACTTATCAAATTAAGATGGTTCGAGGACATTTCATCACTAAATGTAGGTAACACAACTGATGAATGCTAGGGTTAGGCTAATAAGGGAGATTAAGGGCTGAGTTACAGAGGGAGATTAACGAGCAATGAGTATTTTGCTAAAAATTAGGAAATACGTCTAATTTATACCAAAACGTCACAATAAGGTAAATGTCCTAATAATCGGGGCAGGGGAAGTATTATATGTAGAGAAGATTATTTGCTTTGTTATTTTATTTACTTTTCTCATGGATCATTGGATCTCTAAAGAACAAATTGTAAAAAATTATCCATCGATCTTGACTTCCTCAGCAACGTACATACAACAGCCAAAAAATAAGAAAAAAATTAAATTAACAAAAAATATACTTTTTTTTTTCACAGCTGGAGCTTAAAAAGAACTCCAAAAAGCATGACTTTGTGCTGATAAATGGGGTGGACCGGTGGCGAGGCAGCAAATAGGGAACTGGATTTACATATCAAGGCAAGAAACTTGTCATCCTGTCCAAGGAAGGCTGCAGAATACTTTTTTTAAAGTCAAAACTTCTATGATATACAAACATGTGCTTCATGACTTGGGTTATTATGATGAGCAAAAAGATCGTCTTGCTCCATGAATTCCTTTCAAAATAACCCCATTTCGTAATGTACAGTCCCACTCACTTTGATTTGAAGTTGCTCCGACCGTCCTTGAGACTCTGCACAAACAATAAAACAATACCACATGAAACTCGGTAAGCACAAAAATCAAGGAAAACAGGTGGGTTATACATGCACTCAGTCATACCAGTCTTTGGAAGGATCTATTCTGTTCAATCTTCTTGTCTTGATCCGAATCTGATTTAGCACGATCTAGAGCCTAAAGCACAAAGAGAGGCCGCCGTCACTTTTCTGGGTCCAGTGTTGGGAGTCGGGGGCAAAGTGGATAATTGAGAAACAAACTACCAAACAAAAAAAAATAGGAATTTTGGCAGCTATGTTGACGAACATTCCTCTTGAATATGAAGATAATGTTAGTCCAACTTTACAGTGTAAGATTGTGCAAGATGCAACTCTACTCAACTGAGTTCACATACGTTAAATTATAATTTATATTAATAATTCAATTACCATATACAATAATTGAATGTCTTGAGGCTTACTTTTAATTACGGCTAATTAATTTTGACAATTTACCAATCAAAACAAAGTCCTTTATGTAAATTCTACTACATGTAGAAATTTAAAGCTCATTGAATTCTACAGCTGTTGATCCATCTCATATAAAAAGAAACTTTATAATATAGCAACCAGGGTTAATCAACACTAACTACTATAAGTCTATAATCATAGGAATGATACTTCCACCATCCTATTTCATTACGTGCACTTTCCTTTTGGGATGTTTCATTTCATTATGTGCATTTCATAAAACAGACACTGTAACAAATAATACATTTAAAAGAGTTACTTTATGTTAAAGAGTAACATTATTTATGCTCTTTTATTATAAATAACTCAACACTCTTAACATTCCAAGTTCAGAAAATTGAACATAATGAAATGGGACGGAAGGAGTAATAACTTATCATATAGTACTACTGATCACCATTAGAATTCAATCCAACAAAAGCACCTATGGTTTCATTAGACAAAAGCTATCATTATATAAACTGGATGCAAAATATGATAGACCCTGTATAGAATTAAAAACCTAAACAAGTCACCATCAGTTTCTAGAGGAACAATTATTAAATGGCAACTCCTTATGGGGTGAAGAATTTGAAATTTTAAGGTTAACATTATTAGACAAATACAGTTTCTAATTCCCTAGTTCCTCTTGTTAACTAAGTTGTAGATTAAGCAATTTAGGACCATCTTTGAGATCATGGTAGGAATAGAAGCAAAGCTGTGTATTTCGGTTTTAGTGTTTCAGTTTATTGAATCATTCTACTGACCTTCAATTTATGAACATTTACACAACCCTTCCAATATTTTGTTATAATAATTTTGAGGGAGATGATTTGTGCTTTAAAATTTCCCAAGGAAATATGTCTAAAGAATTGGGACAACCCGATAAGGAAAATATGTCTAAATAAGTGGGACAAAGGGAGTAGTATATTATGTTGTTTATTGTGAATGGAGAAGGGGACCCGCATTAGTGGGTGACTCTAAGTAGAGAAGGGAAGGGGACCCACATAAGTTGTGCGGTGTCCATAAATGAGATAGGCACGTATTAGTGGGGCATACCGAAAAGGAAATGTAAGCACAAACATGGGGGAATGAAGGTTGTATAATCAAACTATCTCCAAATGATTTCAGGTACTATCATGAACATCAATAAAACAATAATTTTAAAAGTTAAAATTAAGCTAAATCGTCAGTTTCATGATGGGGGGCAAAGGTGCAAAACACTCATAATGATAAATGTTTCACAAACACCCCATTTTGGTATCCTGCGGTACAATCTTGCCTAAAAAATTGAAGTTGTGGGAACGAAATTTGCAAATAATGACTAAACAATTTCAACTAAGAGACATTAATTCCATAGTTTCAAAGGGCGATTGTGAGGCGTGCCTTCAGGCCCGTATCGAGTAGTCTTGAGTAAAAACCGTCTCTAAGGCACCACCGCCTCATATCAATTGAGGCAGTCCGAGGCACGCGAGGCGGCAGCGAGGCTGTAGCCTCATGAGATGAAATCCAAAACTAATTTTTTTTTTCCATTTTTTGGGCCTAAAATAACGTGGCCTTCGCAAAATTAAGTAAAATATTTATTGGATTTTGTTACAATTAACCCAGTTACGGATAAAGTGACCCAATTATGGTTAAATTGATCATATTAGAACTAAAATTGCAATACCCATCACTCAACCTATCACAAATTACACATCTCCTCTCATATGTTCTCTCCTCTGACATAACCTTCCACTCCACTTCCTTCCTGACACAGTAGCAGTAGTACGAGCTCTTTTTTCCAATTGGAGGATGGTGATGAGGATATAGATGGGTGCGACGATGATTAGATTTCTTGCCCCTTTTGACTTATGAATATTTGATATTAGGAAGTTAATTTGGGAGTTTTAAGAATTCTTAATGTGTTGTTGGTAGAATAAGTGCCCCACACTATTGATCAATTAAATGTGTACGTGAGTGAAAGAAAAGTTGGTGGTTGATTAATAAATGATTAAATATGTTACGAGTGGAATGAAAGACCCACATTATTTATAATTAAATATGTAATTTGAAAAATTAGAAAGTTAATGGTGGGTCTAACAATGAGTATAATTATTAAAAGTACAAGTATGTGAGTTTTTCGTGGACCGAGTAACATATAGAAATGTGCAATTTTTTCGTGAACTAAAGAGTATTAATTTTTGTGTTTTATGATATTTGGTATAGATTTGTTACTCTATTATTTGCACCTCGGTTTGTCTCGAGACTTGCACCTCGAGGTAAAAAATGATTTTTGAAACCTTGCATGCACCAATATTATTTTATTCCTTTTTTCTCTGGGTAGTCGTTGATATTTTTTCACCAACACATGAACTACATGGTGTATTTGCGAAAAGTTTTAAACAGTGAACAGTAGTAGGAGCATTTTGCACCTTTGCCCTTTATCACTTTGTGCCTTTTTTTTAGCTCATGATAGAGAAGTAGAAAGCCTGGCGTGAGAAGCTTAGCAACAACTTCATTCCATAGATTTTGAAAAAAAAAATAGTGAAGCAAAATAACAATACTGACCTCTATCAATGTCTCCACACGACGTCTCATCCTTGTGTGCATGAAACCCTCTGAACACTGCTCAGAGTAAGAGTGCATGATAAATTAAGTAAAACCCTTATCCATAAGTATAGCTGAAGAAACTTTATGAAATATTCTTTAGCTAGATATCTTTAGTGACATTTTCATTATGAATCCATAAAGTTGTTTGATTAAATCCAATCCAGATGTAAATTTAGAAACCCAAAGTAAATATCTAGGTCATACATTATAATTTAGACAACGCCAAATTTAAGGTTAATTATGTATTCCTCAGATTAAAACACCAATTGAGTACAACAGCATAACAAAATCTGTTAAAGGGTTCTAGGAATAATTTTTATTTTCTAGCACTTAAATACAGATATCTTGACATTGCAGGATAATTGAAGAAAAAAATCATTTAAACAGACAGAAACATACAAGTCCAAAATCATGCTTCTTACGACTATTTTCTCTACACAATTGAATTAAAATGTCCCACACTTAAATTACATTGTCTTTTTCCACTAATATTTTACAAATTAACATTTCAAAAAAGCTAGGAGAAAGAAAACTTCTTTCAGGAGTAACTATCTCTGTTAGTAAGAAAAAGTTCACTGTTCCTTTCGAAGGTTTTTCAAGCTGTTCATGCTTCTTTACCACCTAGATTATATTTCTTTCCTAGTTTGAAAGCCTATGTACCTAGCCACTTGACTTCTTTTTATATATTCCTGTGTGAAGTTCACATGTAAGATTGTTTGAGCCCTCATCAATTTTCAGCAGAAAAAACATTCAATCTCCTCTAGCAAGAGGACGGTCATAAGCAACTAAGCAAATTCAGAACTATAGTGACTTCTTACTTTAACATGATAACTGACATAAGCATGGAATGTTGATAAACTCCAAACAGTTCTATCCAGCTTTCTGCCTTCCACATGGCGAGGAAAAATAACTGTTCATCAGGTACACATGAGCTCCCCATAAACAGATAATTAGAATAGTAAAAAACTTAAAACTCAGAAATTACCGAAGCTGACAAATCCAGCATTTGCTGTTAATGCCTCATCTGGAGCTCCTTCCAACTCTTTAGGGGGCGAAGAAGACCACAGACAGGGCGGGGCATTGTTAAGTCCAGCAGTTCTCCTTGCTTCCACAAATTCCTGGATGTATATCAAATTAGGGGAATAGAACAACTTTTTATTTTTTCCCAAATATAGCTAACATAAGAATCTTCTTCAAGGGATATTGTCCAATTAAGTGACAAAGAATATAAGAAGAATCAGGTACGTAAAGAAATTCCTTCTCTCCAAAATGATATTCAATAAACTATAGTGTGTTAACTTAGACATAAAAAGGAGAACTCCAGAGCAAAAATGATAGACTGTTATGCAAATAAAAGCAGAAGCCTTCCACGTTTTGTGTCCTTAACATTTAGAAGTGTACCAGAAGATATAAGCGCAAACCTCCACTAAAGAATTTAGAATTTCAACCAATGAAATGACTAAAAGAAGTTAAAGAAATATGATGGTTCCAGGGTAATGTCGGAGTTTGTATGGTTCCAGGGTAATGTCAGATGTCAGATGATAGAGTTAAAAGATAGTATGGGGCAAAACCGAATGAATTTAACAGTAAAGAAATGCCCAGCAATGGGCACAGAGTGAGATACTCTGCCACAGCCTAAGCCGCTAAGTTCACAAGAATAATATTAATAGTACCCAAATCTAGAATAAAACGCTTATTAATAACCCTACTCCTAAGTGGGCCCATGCAGAAAAAGCCAGCGCAGAAAACAATAATAAAACTAATTAGAAACCCAACAGCAATTAATTCTTCTGGGCCCAAAACTGCAGCCCAGGCCAACAATTAGTTCTTCTCAACCCGATACTTGCATCATCTGTACACTTTTAACTCGTGGCCTGGCACCTCTCTATCAAGTATCATCAGATGAATAGGTGCAAGCTGACGATAAGAAGCACACAAAGAAGGCAAAAGTGGAAAGGATGACAGGAAGAATATATCCCTAGTAGTATAAAGCATGTACCTGTAGGAAAGATGTAGCAAGTGCGGTGTCTATGGAATCCTTGAATCGCATCGGGAAAATCACAGTCACTTTATCCGCCTGCAAGAAAGTCACATGTTACTTAGGCATCTTCCTCTAGCATACTTAAAATAACATTATGCACCCAAATATAAGTTGTAGAGCTCCTAAGCTTACTCCAAGCATGATTATAATGTGTTATGTGCATGCTTTTGCAATGAATATTGGTAGAGTGAAGAAAGGGAATTAAAAGAAACGAAATTGAAAAGATGAATGCTCCTTAACAAAGTCCACAGAACGAGTAGTTCTGCAACAGCGTAAAGCCGCTAAAACTAAAAATAACCAATGTTCCCTAATTTCTCCAGGAGAACTAATGCATATTCATTTCTATTAAGGCCCATGCAGAATACACAGTGGCCCACAAAACTTAAAACAACTAGAAAAATTAATAATAAAAAGGATAAATATATTTCAACTCTTCCCAGTTCCCACTAGACTGCAGGAGCTTTAAACTTGCTCTGAGTGTATACTTTAATTCCCCCAATTGGCGTTGCACTATCAAATATATTTGAAAGTTGAAACATGTGCAGATTAATAAATAAGATATCTATAAACAGACATAATATTAGAGGCCAAACTACAATTTGTTGAAATATCCATGACAACAGGATAAGCTTAAAGTGAAATCAAAACAAATTCAGAAAAACTACCTGAGGAAACACAAAAAATGATTCATTTGGTCGATGGACAAGTGAAACAATCTTGTTCAAGTCAGACTTAGGACCCCTCGATATTAATTGCTTTAATATTGCTCTCAATGGCGCACCCTGTACCAATTCTCTTATAGAAGCAATCTTAATCAGGAATGCTTGCCTGTGCTCTACAGAAAATTTGGAAAAACATCAAATGAAAACCTTATGTTATGTACAAGTACAGGAAAGACACAAACATGCGCATAATTTAGCTCCAAAGGTGCAAGAAACTAGCACTAATGCGCATGTGATCACCAGAATAGTAATCAAATTGTCAAAATTCAAGGGCAAGTGCACCCAAGATATCAAGATTCAAGTAACGAAAATGTAGTAGCATTGGCATGGGGAAGGAACAAATTCATTAGAGACATGTATTATCATGAACCATGTGGTGCTTCTGCCAGAAAGGGAACTACGGAGTTAGTCAATGCAGATATATATTTATTGTGAACTAACTTAGAACTTTAATACAACTTACTTGTTCCCTTCTTAGTAGTCGTGTTAGAGGTGCTAGAATAAACCTTCAGACATAGATGAGAAACTAAGATGCATCATCTCAACGAAAAATTATGAAATGAAAAAGCAGATTGCCATTATGGATGCATGTAAACGAAACCGACTAAGTGGTTATAATTCAACCGAAATTTTTGTTGCTTCATTGAGTGGCTCAAATAAATTACAACTCCACCTTCAACATAATCATTAAGACAGAAGCGAGAACCTGCTAAGCCTACTTTCCATGGGCTATGGCTTATCACAGAGTCCTTGCATTAAGAAGTCCAATTAGTCTTAACCAAAATAAAATGAGGATGACTTCATCACCCCATATGTTTGACATTTATTTCGCCATGTATCCTTCTGAATGTTGGATATTTCGGAAGCTTTAAATAAATAATTTCAGTGAAGCAGTGCATCAAAAATTTTCAAAAAGTAACACTCACATAATACACCCCTTTGTAAAAAATCGATCAATGTATACATTTCTCCCAATAACTTTATATACAAAAGAGGACCAAAGGTACAAACTGCTTTATCAAAGGTGAATGACTTTTTCATTGGTGGAGAAATCCGAATCAGTGATTCGGCAATAAATAATAGAGCTGATGAAAATATCAAATTTTATACTACTATTTTCATGACTCACATCATTTCCACATGAACTGCACTATAAACCAATCGCATAAAGAACATTGATGGTTTTAGAACTGCTAAGCAGTTACATGCAATAGTACCTAGAATTACTACTGGAAAAATATATAAAAGATCAATGGGCCACGAGGGTTCTCCTTAATAATTATGACCCATGCCTTTAGCCAATTTAGCTCTTAATACAAGATCATTCAAATCAGGTTTTGTTGTTGTTGGGGTAGGCGAATTCTTATAGATCCGGCACGAGCAAGACTAAAGTTAACCAAACGAATCTCATTATCTATGCACACTGCACAGGCCATGACACAGTGGCATTTGATTAGAACAATATTAATCTTATTAAAATATCATCATGATCAGAATTCCAAAAGAGAGACACTTTATAATTGAGCATGTTTGTTCCAATCCACTCTATTGCAGACATACTCACTCCAACATGCGCTCATCAAGTTCACAATCCACTTAGAAGCAACATAACTCATAAGTTCACAATATGCTAAAGTATGATGTCACAGCTGTGCTTGCAGAATCATAGCCATAACAATTGGTCAATTATATAAAATTTACCATCTAGCTTCATCTACTTCATGACATTTATCTGTAGGAAAGCAATCCCACGGCACTCATTTCCACGTTTGACGATGATATTGTCAAGCAATGTTTTTCGCTACTATCAAATATTAGGAAACAGATGAAATGTTACACCCGAAATAAAGGACACCATTCATGGGAAGTGCTTAACAATAGTATATGACGTGTTAACAGACTAGAGATGGAATACCAAACAAACAAATGGAATAACAAAGGTCAAGTCAAGGAAGGGCAACAACTCCAAAGTTTTCGAACAACAGGAAAGCTCATGATAAATAATATCACAAAAGGAACTCACTAGACCTTCATCTGGCGGAAGCTTGGACAGATTTAATTTTACTGTAAGATTATAACCATCCCTTGGGGGATCAAGAACTTGTAGAACCACGCCGTATGCTGTTTTTATAGCTTCTATAGCTCCCTGAGGAAGCCCTCCAAAAAATACAGTTTCTGGAGGTGGTGCAGGTAATGACAGTGATAGTAGGAGGAGATTTGGGTTCTTCACAGTTGCCTGCAAAAAGAAAGAGAGGGAAATCAATATGGAAAATCTAAAGCTATATAAATATTCTGTAAGATGTTTTTTTTTTTGAGATCTATACGATGTTAAATTGTAACATAATCATAAAAGAAAATATAGCCACATCTAAATAAGAAATATATTTTTCAACAATCCCAAATTAAAAAGTTTTTATATGTAGATTTTTTAGATGAAGGCAAGGATTTTCAAAAATAAATCTAAAAGTATATACATCACCTGAATATGGTAGCGAACATCATCAAACTCGACCCACTGGCAGTCTAATTCAACTCCTTTATCAAGACTGAAAATAATATAAATATTTGTCACAGAGCAGAGGAATACATATTGTATCTTTATGATGTGGTGGCATTATTTCCAAAACATTCCAGAACAACATTTCTAGTATATACAGTACAACAGTTTGAGCTCATAACAGAAACTCAATTGCAAAATCATGTTAATAACACCACCAACCTGAGTAGTACAGTAGTGTAAATAAGATATCAAAATGACTTTATAGGTAATAGGACACAACTTCTGTAGCAGCTATGTTCCAAACATCTGGTAAGAGAACCAGAGTAACTGGAGCTATATTGTGTATTTGTATATGGTGCAAAATATGCATGCAACCAAAATGGATAACTTGAAGGGATCAAATGGTTAAAAGCAATTTAAAAGAGAATAACTGGACATTATATATCTCATTGTAGAAGTAGATAACATTGTATGTTGCAGTGACTCAAAAGAATACCAATGTCACTGATGGAGGATGACAGACTATGGCAGTTGGCCAAAAATCCGCCACAAGGAATATGGAGCCCTTTCTATTTAATAAAGACATTATGTAATATAAGATATTAAAATTGCCCCAAATTGATAGAATCTAGAAACGTGATATCTTAAAGTCTTAACACCACAAAATTTTACCAGAAAACCATAGACAATATCATATAAATTGGTAATTATGCGGCATGCCACATCCTCATCATCATCAACTATGTTACTTGGACTCGGGTATGGGTGTCAGACTTGTAAGTTTTTTTAATTTAGGATACATGGACACGGCCAAAAAAGGTTCAGCAACTAGGATACACGTGCGGGGACACATTTGAATTTTTTCTATGTAAAATAATTATGATTATTGTCAAAAAATTATAATTAAATTGAAAGATATATTTTTATAGACAATCCAAATGATATTTCATAACAATATATTTTATTTCTTTGCCAAATTTAAAGTTCTATAATATCATTGTTTATTTTAGTTCTTAGATATAATTTGATGAATGTATATTTAAGTTTTATTTATATTGATATAACATGAAAAGTATTTTGTATTTAAATTTTATAAAGCTTGTGATAAATCCTAATTGCAAATTAATAAATATTAATTGAAGTCCAATAAACCGTACTAATGGGTATAAAACATAATTGATGGACTACACTTAAATTAGACATTGTTGAGTTGTCGTATTTAAAAGATGAAGCGGCATGAAGGAAAACAAAAGAATTGGTGTAGAAAACTTCCTCTGTCATCAGGAAAAGGACCATTTGAAAGCCATCTAAATAACTGCCGAGTCCTTGGAGAAGGGGCACACCCGGTGCGTATTCCACGCCTTGTTGTAACCGTTTGACGCAGGTACTCCACCATTTTTTTCTGAGTACAAGCAACAGAGATCCTTACGACCAACTTGCTCTTTTTAAAAAAAGAAGTTGGGTAGGAAGAAAGAAGGAGACAATGAAGGTTGGCCAAAAAATAGAAAAAACTGCACGTCGCCAGACATTGCCGGACATCTCCAGAGCCTTATTGGTGCGAGCCGCCAGGCATTACGGCATCACCGGAGCTCCCCGGTGCGAGTTGTCGGTGCATTGGGTTGTGTTGCGTGGTTGAAGGAAGGAAGAAGTGAAATCATGTGAAAGATGTAAGGGAAAAAGAGTATGTGACATGGTCAACAGGCCAGGTAATGGGTTGACTCGCCCATTTAGGCTGTGGCAAGCCATTTTACAAATAACCCATCATAAGTGCCATAAATTGGCAACCACCATAAGGAGTTAAAGAAATATGCACATCATGCACATGGATGTGACAGTAAGGTTAAAATCCGGTACATAACCCTGCAATGGCTCCTATTTAATAACACTGATGAAAACCAACCAACAGTGCTTTAATACAAAAGGAAATTTCGACTGCAAAGACCAGAGGTCCAGAATAACTAGTAAACCAGTTCATATCATGTCCGGTGAATGTAACTAAAATTTGGTATAGACAAACAAAATATGGAGAGAAAATAAAAGATCAATCCTGAGTCCTAACTATAGTGGGTTAAAAAGATTGAGACATACTTCTGAAGCCGAGTAGTCAAGACTTGCAGGAGATATCTGCAGGGCGATTGCAACAGTATCATCGATATGTAGCAGCTAATCCCTGTCCTTTGTGAGGTTAGACAATTCGAAAGCCAACTGGATCTCAATTACTCATAGACTTGAGCTGAAATTAGAGTTATCAAATAAACAGATATGTCAAAGAAACAGATAACTGAGAGGTAAATCAATCAACTAAGTACCATGACTCAATTTTTCCAAGTATTTCTTTCAACCACTTTTATACCCGGAATTCACTAACCAAATATCTAAAAAATATTTCCAACACATCAGTTGGTTCTTCATTTGACAGAACAGATTCTCAGTAAGATTTTCAAAAAGGGCTCGACAAACAAGGATTCAAGTAAAACCTCATCCAAAGAGCAAATATACTTTAAATCCATTTACGTTATCGAGCCCGTTTGTATTAGTTGTTAAATTCTCCTGCTAATTGGAAGCTCAACTGTTTCAAAACTGTCTTCTCAGCTTTTAATCAAGCCATTCTCTTTTCTACTTTACACAAGAAACGAAGATAGCAAAATATCTCATTAGTTTCATGAATGGAGCACACCTATACATAATATGCTACCTTGCAAGCCTAATCTGTGTTTTATGCGACAGAATAGAACGAAGGAGAGCCTTGCTCGCCGATGACTTAAAGTTGGGGTTGGGTTGCTGCTGTATTGAGTCCTAGAGTCGAGATAGGGGAGGTTTCGAGCGGCGGCGGCGAGTCCGTTGGCTTGAGGAGGGCGGTGGCGAGCTAGGCTCGCTTCGTAATTGGTGAGATTGAGAGAGTTCCGTTCAGATGAGAAGGCTTTGGGGGTGAAGGGCGTCGATATGAGGGAGGTAGAAAGAAATTTTAGGTATTTTGTTAAATTGGGGGTCTTTGGTTTCCCCGGAGAAAAGAGAGAGAGAGAGAGAGAGAGAGAGAGCGATAGTGAAAGAGTTCTTGTTGTGAGCGATTAAGAATGTATTTAGTCGAAAAATGAAAAAGAAAAAATAGAAAAAAAAGAGGAGATTATTTTTTTTGTGGGCCAACCAAATTAAGCTTTTTGATTCACGAATGAGCCCATATCTTGTTATCATTTCATAAATGTGAGGGGTGAACGTTTGGGTCTCGGGTCAGGTATTTTGTTCGAAAATTTTACGTACTCGATTTTGAAGTTTCTAAAATATAATCATCTCATTACAAATTTGAATTTCAATTTCGGGTGTTCGAACCCGACTCGGGTATTTTGGGGTCAGGTACTTGGGTATCTGAATTATCCGAGAAATTGAGATACTTTTAATTTTTCGGGTATTTTTGGGTATGGTCAGGTTTTTCGGGTATTTTCGGGTTTAGGATTTAAGGTTTTTGGATTTTCAGGTATATCCATTTTATACCTCTATTAATTACTTTTATTAATGTTTAAATTAAATTATAGTCTTTTCACTACATGAATTAATTAATATTGTCTCTCTCAGGTAAGATGTCCCACTTAGAAAAAGGGGTGTCTTAGCTTAAATGTCTCATTTCCATTTTTGGACCTTGTTTAATGTTTAACCCAACCCACTTAACACTAAATAATTAAATTATAATACTCCTAACTCTAATCACTCTAGTCGCGCTCATATCTCTCTCTATGCGCATTTTCTGTATCATCGCCTCTTCATCTTCTTCTGTTCATCTTCTCTTGAAAACCCTAGAAGGTGATTTCAACCTTCAACCACTGTGATGAGCATGGATCCCCACTGGATTTGAAAATCCTGAGTTCATGAAATTATGGATGACTGAAAAAGAGAGACAGAAGCAGATGGAGGCTCAATCAAAAGAGAAAAGCTCAACAGAAGAGGAAGGAGATGAACCAACAAACCCATTTTTTAGATTATTCGACAGATTCCAGCTGTCTGAGCCACATAATCTAACTTGGCTTCATAGAAAGAAGGCTGCAGAATGGAATAGAATTGTCAAGGGGTTTGTAATGGAGTACTACTACTTGTTGGAACCACAATATCAAGGTGGTTCAGTAGATGAGATGTTTAGGGAGTATTTGAGCAAGCACAAAAATCAAATATTTGTGGAGTATCTTTATAGACAGTCTGCTATGACTAATGTAAGTCTCACTGCTCCTAAGAAGACTACAATGGTGCCTCCAAGAATTCCAGGAACGACAGAGATTGATCATACCTACATTCTTAATGTTATAAATCAAGCTGTTCAACACATGGGATATCTCATTTATGTGGACAACAAAGACTACAAGAGAGTTTTCAATGGGATATACACTGGATACAATGTGCCCTCGAAACTAAGGCAAAAAGAATTGATTGAGGGGAGGAGGGCACAACTAGTTGAGCGCCAACGTCAAAAACACTCCCAAGAGAAGGATTGACATCAACCTCCACCGCAATGAAGATGCTAATTTAACTTTCAAACTTTTGTAATATGTAATTCACAGCTAGCTGTTCACTTTAATTCTTCCCATTTGTAAAAACTACAATCATCAATGAAAGTTTAAAGTTTTTGGTTCCTAAAAACAACCTGATGACAATATCTGTTTGTCCAGGCAATGTTTTTATATGTGTTATTTATTGCCTTATATTTCTATGCATATTAACTGTCTGACATTCACTATCTGTTGTTTCAACACTTAAGATATTATATAAAGTGTAGTTTCGACATCATCAAAAAGGGGAAAATTGTTGGGAATCCAACTAATTTGTTTATGTTTTGATGATGTTTCTCGAAACAACACTTAGTTATTTCAAGATCTCTAAAACCAAGTTATCAATATCATCTCTTAAGGAACAACTTGACTATAAAAGGAGCAGATTGTTAGTTATACAATATGTATTATGTTTCATTGTACATCGGTAGTTAGTTCGAGTTAGGAGCAAATCATTTTTATAACGATCTGTCCCTAAATTCAACAGCTCGCTGTCACTTAGTACTTGTCATGGTTTTAGATATCATTCATTCCAGATTAGATTTTATCAGATCACAATTGTAAAAAGGAGTTTGAAATTTCAAACTAACTTTTAGGAACGATCTGTGTTTTTCTACAATAGGTTGAACAACTACAAATGTAAAAGAACAGATGGTTAGAAAAATCACATATCCTATAGAACTAGTTGTTCTTGTGTATAAGATATATGAAGACCTGAACCATCTCAAGCAAACGATCTTGGAACAAATAGATCATCTATCTCAAATCACGCAGCCCGTTGTTATAACAAATAGATCATTTTTCTAACGATCTGTCCCAAATCAAAGTTGCTGCATATATCAGATGGATTCAAGAATGAAGAAGTATAATCAAAGTATTAATTTGGTATCAAACAAATTAATACTCAATAGACAGCTCAATGGACAGATCGTATGAAACAATCTGTTGGAAGAAGTCAAGCTCGTTGTCCCTCATGATAACTATGGTGGACTGCCGACATACCTAAATTTGTCATAAGTCAACCACTCAAAAAAAAACATATAAATATGCGATATAAACAAATATGCCAATTAATACAGATATATTGTAAAAATTAAATTCTAACAATTCTAATATCAAATTAATCTTAGGAAGAATCGAATAGAATTGGAAATTTTATTTTATTTAGATATCATAATCTTGTGACCGACTCTTATAGCAATTAATGGAACCCGAATGAGGAGCTCACGATTCCTTTTGATCCACAGGTTTAATAAATAAATAAAACACATGAAATTCTAAGCACAAATATACCACATAAAATAAAGAAGATATAACACGAAAAAGATATACCTTCTCTTAATGCTCGATCGTTGCTTGAAGAGAGACGAATTGAATCGTCACCTATGAATTACAATCCGCTCCGAGAACTCGTATGGTATCCGACCTGTGAGACTTCTAACCTATTTTCCTCACCTACAATCCGACTAACGTGTAATACCCCGTCTTTTTAAGTTCCGAAGTAAACGATATTCGAACGCGAATATTTTTATTATTTAGAACATTTTAGTAAATTAAGGAGAATTGAATCTAGTGAGAAGGAGTTTTGGTTTAAGATATCAAGTATCTATAGATTAATTGATTAATATCTTAAGAGATATTAATATTAAGGAGAGGTTGTGTACTTAAGAAATATTTATATAAACATATAAGTGTAGGTATATGTTTATATTTTGGGAGAACTATATTAATGAGATGGATAGGGTACATACAATAGTGTAGTTAAAATTTTATTTAGGTATAATAAGTATACTACACGCATAGTACATACACATATATGAAAAGTCTACAAGATTTATTTGTGGAAAAAAAAAGGGAGTGCCCTCAAGTATAGATATATATATATATATATATATATATGTGGTATGAAATATCCAAACAGAAAGAAACCACACGCATAAACTATATATAGATACTAAAACCTGCAGAAATTTTAAGTAGGAAGAAAAAGGTAGTGCACTCAAGTGTTATGAAATATATGACTACCAAAGTAAAGAAAGACAAGAAAATAAAACACTTCATTAAAACCAAATAACTATATATATATATATATATATATATATATATATATATGTTTGGGCAGTAAAGTACCTTGCAGAAAGCTATAAAAAGATAGCTACACTAGTGTGTGTAAAAGAAAAACAAAAGGAAGAAAAAGAAGCTTCCATAGGTGTAAGAGAGGTGATGATGGTGCTGCAAATAAAGAAAGGAAAGTAAGCAGCCATGCTGCTGCAGAGGATAAGGTGCTGCAGAGGAGACTTTAGTCTCAGTTGAGTAAAGAGGATTGAAACCTCCAACCATACTTCTTCCATTACCTATAAAACAATAGAGTAAAGGCTATTAGTATAGCTATCTAAACTTAAGCCTTAAGCTAACAATACCACCTTGCATATATCTATATAAGAGGTAAAGGGGCTGCCTTAGAACCAGTTATCACCCATCAAACATTTTCATAACAAAGCATAGCAGCCACAGTTCTCAGTCAAAGAAGAAGGAGTTAAAGATTAATTAAGGTTCTTACGAGAGATCTACCTCGAGTTTCGAGACCAAAGCAAGTACAAATTGAAGTTATCCAAGTAGGCTTTTCTAACTCTATAAAATTATGTGTGTCGTATGCTATTTATGATTGTTTTCGAAAGGATCTCAAATTGAGGAAATATGTTTCAAAGTATTGTCTTGCCGAAATGATTTATGTTTTGTATCAATGTCTATCTGGAAGATTCCTGATGAAAGGATCTAAATAAATGAAATCGAATTCGGGTTCCAGTGGGTAAACATCCCCACTCGAACTAGTGTACACAAGTAATTAACCGTGAGTCATCTTAGCAGGTTGGCCGGTTAAGGGATCGTGAGTCATCTTAGCGGGTTGGCCGGTCCGGTGTCCGTAGAAGGTGGCCACCTTCTCGGTACCATAAATTAAGAGGGCAGATATGGCTTGAATACTAAAGAAAAGACTGATCAGTCAAAATGCAGGTTTCACAAAAAGGATTTAGTGAACGTAGGTGCTTTTAAAGATAAAATCCCTACGTGTCGCTCTTACGGCATTGACAATTATATATGTATGAATGTGATTTCGGGCAATGTGCATACTGAGTACTTTTGTACTCAGCCCTGCATGTATTTATAAATGTGCAGGTTGAGACGTGATGATGGGAGATGCTATGAAGGGCTTGTCAGTCTTTATTTAAAGTCTTGGGTGTCTACGTGTCTTCATACACGTAGACTTCATTCGATCCTTATTCCGCTGCGTGAGTTTCTATCAGTTTTAATCAGGCGTAGGTGCCATCTATGTAAATTAAATCTTCGGTTGAACTGAACTCAGTTATCGAATGATCAGTGTTCTATCAGTCAAAGCTCTCAGTGTTCTATCTGTCAAAGTTTTCAGTGTTCCATTTTATCCTTCATTTATTTATTCTATAGTCGCGCGCCCGGACTCTGCCGGGGAGGGCGAGGGACGGGGCGTGACATATTGTGTGGGCGATAATCCGTCGTAGTATATCAAATGGGGAGGAATCAAAAATTGCAGTGTGGAATACTACTTATTTTCAAAAGTATCATAGTGTTAGAACACTATGGTGGCCAATTTCTAATCCTGGAAGTAGTGTAATTTTTGGCCACCCCCTCCGCTCTATATATAGATGTCTTGTGGGCTATGTTAGGTTTTCAAAAGGGAATGAACATGAACCTTCCAACATAATACCAAGTCCAATCGTATCTCTAATAATCCTTTTGATTAATGGTCCAATAATGACCCACTCAATTTGACTATCATTAATTAATATAGGAATTATAATATGAATATGATAGAGATCTTATATTAATATTAATGGCCCAGACAACTATCCGGCAACCATTCAAATTACGGATTTAACCTTGTTTCATCATAAATTATTTTCTGTGTATAAAATTTTTAATTCATTAATTAATTAAGCTTGATGCCAACTCTTTATTTATTCATGAGTGATCTAGTTCAGTCTTTTATTATTATATATGAAATAAATTTCAACCGGTCGGGTTTCTTATATAATAAATATTTCTGAATGTCTCACGCGGATATAATAAACTCGGACTTTGCAGATACGCGATTCCGTGCAATAACAGTCGAGTATTTCTCTCTAAACCAATCACCACTACCCTAAACATTACTGTATAGAGTTTCGAAAAATCCCCAAGTGAAGATGCATATCAAAATGGTGCATAATCAGCAGCGTATACTAATGTTATAGTCACAGAATATAAAATAAGGAATATTTGAGACATCGTTCTTAGTATCAGCACAAAGAATTTATCTAACTGTGAAACCACACAATATTCTAATACTGTGTTTTTTAAAAGAATATGCAATATTCCACACTACAATTTTTGAATCCTCCACTTTTGATAAATCCCGACGGATTATCGCCCACACGATAATCGAATAGTAGGTGAGGGTCATATGTTAGAAGTCTCGGAGGTTGGATATTGTACATGTTCCCGGAGCGGATTGTTGTTCGTAGCCGATAATACAATTCGCCTATTTTCAAGCGGCGGTGGAGCATAAGGAGAATGTATATAATTCGATCCCTTAGGAGCATGCATATGATCGATTTTCACTTTATATCTTCCTTATTTAAATGGTATAATATTTGCTTTTAGAATTGCATGTATTTTATTTATTTATTAGATATGTGGATCATGCGGAATTATTATCATATTTTAACGTATTCGAATAATTATTGTATTGGTACCATTGTTGTTGATAGTTTATAGTTTTATTTATGAATTGTAGCGGGTTTAAAAGTTGACAAATTGAATAATAGAAAATGATAAAAAGAAAATAATAATAATAATTTAGCGACATGTAATATGTCAAATTAAAGCTAGCGATGAATTTTTCCATCACTCAAACTCCAGTGAACACGGTGCCACCACCCACCGACAACAAAACCACCAGATTTAACGATCGATGTATTTAACGTTATCTAGCCACGAATTTTTACTATCCCTCATTATGACCTAATAACATTTATTTTAACGGTGTTTGAATATTCCTTCGTTAGTTCGTTATTAAATTTGTTTAACAACATATGTTTTTTATATTTAACTAGGGAATTTCCATAGCCAGTCAAGTGGGTTTTTGTTGTGATCTTTCTACTAATTATTTTTAACAATTGCAAATTAATTGAGATAAAAGAATAATATGACAATATCAGGATTTTGTTTGGCCACATGCTCTCTTTTGAAAATACGAATTTTCACAAAAGAAAAGCAGCATGCAAGATGTAATACTTTCTTTGGAATCGACTGCACCTATTATTTATATATAATAATATGTGCGTGTATGTACTCAATTTCTACTAAGCATGGCTATTTTCTTTCGGGCAAGTTTCTGTAGAAACCTCGTTGTTACAAATCGGGCAAGTCTGCAAAAATGATTATAAAAAAAAAATTAAGATATTATATGCATAATAAACTTCGATTAAAACCTTGAAGCTGAGTTTACAAACAATTATTATTGAATAATCAATTAATCTATCTTAATCAGTTATTAATTAATTGAAAATTAAATTATATATGATTAAAGTAGTTTAAATCCTGATTATAAATAAAGAACTGTAACCAATAATGATGACATTAAAAGATAATTTGTATGGTTTTTCATTTCCCAAATTTGAATTTTTTTTTTTTACCTTGTTAATGAGCAGCCATTTGGATATACAATCCCTATGGTAGGGATGGTCGCATTGTAGGCTGATTAGATTCTCCCCCACATCATACTCCACTTGACATATCACGCACCTATATACATACATATATTGAGAAACAATTTATGAATTAGTAAACATTAATCAAATAATTTTCGATATTGACATATTTCTAAATGTATTATTAGACTATATGTGAAAACGCTTGATATATATGTATAGTGTGTGTGTGTGTGTTGGGGGGTACCTTTCGATTAGCAAATCGGAAGTAGAGTTGCATGCAAGTGGACGTAAATATTTACTAATTTCAGCTTCTGATAGTCC
The DNA here is from genome assembly GCA_026898415.1 of Leonotis leonurus. Taxonomy (NCBI): domain Eukaryota; kingdom Viridiplantae; phylum Streptophyta; class Magnoliopsida; order Lamiales; family Lamiaceae; genus Leonotis; species Leonotis leonurus. Next base: position 888,322 of record JAPKLX010000070.1, read on the forward strand.
TCTGTTCTCTACTCCAACCATCTCTCCAAGGGCAATCAGCTCCTGTGTATCGATCATTCCATTATATATATATATATGTAGTGTACATTAATTAGAGGTGTTCCGATCATAACCGAACCGCGGTTTATGGTTCCATTATTTTGAAATCGTAACATAAATTGTGATTACTACGGTTCAAAACCGGAACTGTCCAAGACGATTTCGATTTAGACCACCGGTCTCAATATCGGATCGACAGTTCTTTTAAAACCGCATTTAAAAATGTGTACTTTAATTTACATGAATTTTCAAGTTAAAATATAATTTTATAAGTTATAAATAATTATTCTATATATATATAAGAGGTAAATTAAATTAGAGATATAAAAAAACGTATTAAAATAAATGTTGAGGAATCGACGGTTCGGAATATCACGAACCTGATTCAAAATATTTGAAATCGGAACTGAACCATTCCCTACACGTATACAATTCGTAATTGAAACATTGAGAACGGTTATAATTTTCGAAACCATCAGTTATGATTTGGTTATGGTCTAATTCCAGCAATTACGATCTCTAAGAGACATCTATATGTGTAATTTGGTGAGTCATATATATATATATATATATATATATTATTTAGGATTTTGGATGATATAAGAAATAATTTTTAGATCAGAAATGATAAAAAAAAATCTTAATCATCTATTTTCGTAAATTAAGGATTCTAATATTCTCTACAAATTAACTACTATATTTCTATAATATATATATATTAAATTTAATTAATCTTTACTAATCATTTTATTTGGTTGGATGATCTAATAACCTAATTGTTAGAGTTTAAACGAATTAATAAAATATATTCTCGAAAGTTGAGAGAAATCAGAATAGACACGAACTCAAAATTATGCCACTATACATCTAATATTCCCTGTATCCTATTAAACTTGACACAATTATCTTATTTGAACGTCTCACTAAGCTTGACACATTTCTAAAATAGTAAAAATTATCCCTTTAAAAAGATGTGGACCCACATTTATAACTCTTACACTACTTTATACACTCTCCTAATAACCGTATCGAAAAATTTTGTATCATACTTATTAGGACGGAGGGAGTATATAATTCTTGAAATAAGATTTGTATCAAAAGTGTGCACACGCGCATGAGATCGTTCACACATAAATAAATTATGAAAATGGGAGGGATATCAAATAAAAATCATAAATCTTTATAAATTAATTAAAAATAAATTTTAATTAATGAATTATTTAGATGAATGGTAAAAGTTAAAAAATAATTTTCATATAAAATTTATTTAAAATGTATTATCCTTAATAATATGGAATTTATTACTCCATCCGTTCCACTTATAATGACACAATTTCATTTTTTGTTTGTCATTGATCTTGGCACATTACTAAAAATGGGTTGATATTAATCTAAATAATTATGGCATAATCGTATTAACTCATATTTAATTAATTAAAATGTGAAAATTTGAATTTATAATCAAATGTCTAAAAGATTTAATTAATATAAATTTTAAAAAAAGATTAAAATATTTATTATTACATACTTAAAACTATTTGTATTAAACTCCGTGCCAAGAAAAAAAATGTGTCATTATAAGTGGAATGGATGGAGTATTATATATGCAATCTCTAATATTTTTAGTGAATATATTTAAAATTATTTATTATTTAATATAAAATTTATCTTCTAATTAAATATTATTGTTTAGTGTATAGTTTAATATTTATTAAATATAAAATAATAAATAAATAAATAAGATAATATAATATAATAAAAAATTAATTTTTTTACTATTAATTAAGATTTATTTAGCAAAATAATTTAGCATCTTGTAGTTTAAGGGGTTATATAATTATAAATCTAGTACAAGGAAAATAGTTATATCCAATGATCAAAAGATATGAATTATATTGTTCAAATTATTCTTAGTCAACATATATCTATTTTCAATATAATCATATCCATTTTTGAATAGACAATTGTATTTATGTTTACATAAAAATATACTTTATCCATGTTCATATTCTATAGAATTAAACATGCTTTTGATGTTATAATAATTTTGCTATATCGATGATAGTTATAGATCTTACAGAAAGTATTGTTCAAATTAATTCATATTCCCCACATCAGTGATCCAAAACCGTACGTGCATGTATGTGCATAAAATTGTGTTTTGAAAAAACTAATTAATATATATATATATATATATATATTATTATTATTATACAGAATGAGATAACTCTTAGTAGTTAGTTTCTATCCTAACCTCATAAGATAATTCGTCTGGATCAACATCATCTCCTTCCATTTCCTGATCAAATTTACACAAGTTATTATAATCTTTTATAAACTGAACCTTAATTTATTTGAGAATGAAAAGGCTAAACACCCCATGCATGTATCTTCAATTTGCTTTGAGGTTTCAGTTGTATTAATAATGACACTTGGGAAATTGAAATGTTATAACAACAATACATGAAAAATGAAAAATGAAAAATGAAAATATAATCTAGCATTACTTCCTCATGCATTTAATGTGTTCATATTTTACAATTTAAGTATATAATATAGGGTTTGTATTGTTGTCTTACAAATATATCATCAATGAATATTTCTAAAATGACTCATTTACAATCCTACGTTTAAACTGACATTAGCTCGTTTATTAAATCCAAATTAATCCCTAACCAACCAAAGTGAACCTTGCTAAAGATACTAATGATTTTTTGACAAATTTATATATTAAAAATGAGAATGGATCAAATGTGAACAAGTACTAGAATGGATCTCTCATCTTTGTATAATTTATTGTTTAGAGTAATTATATATGTATCAAAATAATGTATAAAATACATATATTTTTGTTAGTACGGTTCTCACCAGATCCTACGCCTAGTCGCCTACTGTATATACTAATGTTGTCAATTATATATAATTAGCTAATTTTGTCATACATACGTACCTCGTCACAATAGCTATCATCCTCCCAGAAATCTATTCCAGCTGCAAGATGCAAGAAGGAAAAATAAATGAATAAATATATTATATATATACATATGCATGAATGATCAATATAATAAAATAAAGCAAGACGTACGTGTATATATATATATATACTTACAATTTATGGAGCCATATAAGAATTCATCATCGCTATATTCAAAATCTTCATCAGAAGAAGTCGTTGCCTGTTCATCTCCTTCGCTTTCTATAGTTTCGAGCACTGCCGGTAAAGCTCTTCCCTAATTAATTTAAGAAATTGAGTGTGTAAATATATATATATATATATATATATATATATATATAGATTTAACTAATCAATATTTTCCGTATCATTAATCATATTCATGAATTATATCATGATACTTATGCGTGTCCTGTTCAGTGTCCAAGGTATGAAATTTATGAATAAATTAAAAAAATACACTTTTTGAAAGTAGGACAAAGCGTGGTAAATGGAGTATATATTTTCAAAAATTTAAACGGATCTAAATTGCATGTTCAGCTAAATCTCTGTAAAATAGAATGTGTGATAAACCATAATGTCGATTTATGGTCTAATTTAAATGAAACCTAACGTAATTCAACAGATAAATAAAATAGAGAACAAAAAATTAATGTATGCATATTATATATATATATATATATCATTGGCAATAACAAATAAAATTCAGTTTCACTTTCGTGTCTCACACGTTTATCTCAAATTTCAATTTATTACAGATTTATCATGCCTAAATAGAGTGTATAATTATTTTTAGCATTTTGATATTTTTTAAGATTGATAAATTAAAAAATAAAGTATATAAATTTTTAAAAAATATTATGAAAAAATATTAATTATGAATTATTATATTATATATATTTTTTACTTGTTTTTACTAAATATCAATTAAAATGATAAATTAAATTAAATAAAACCTAAAATACGAAACAGAAAACAAAACAATAAATCTTCATGCACATTGAAACTTGAAAGAGAGCTAGAGATAGAGTGATCGAAACTAGACTATATTTGGATTGAAAACATTAAATATATTTCTATAATGTCTTTAAATTAATTATTGCCCCAAAAATAAATCGAAAAGAATTAAATTACGCAATTAATTATGAGAGATGTTAAAATAATTGCATATGTAGAAAGATGAAGAAATTAGAAAATGAACCTCTTCAAGTTGGTCCAAAGTAGTTCTCTTCATTCTTTTCCTTCGTTCGTCGTCCATCACCCTTCAAATCAAAGCTGCAATTTCTTTTCAACGACCATAAAAAAGTATAGACGTATATGTTTATATATATATATATAATAGTATTAAGTATAGAGTAGGTATAAGTTTGTTGAGTGCAAGCAAAGTTAGTTTCTGATGAGAAAGCAATCCTTAACCATTTCTTCTCTTTCTAGTTTTCCAGATTCCGATATTACTTTCATGCTGCTTCCTCCCAACTATTACTTGCCTTGCCGTGTTTGACCTTCATTAATTACCAAATCAATATATATATATAGAATACGAATCATCAATTAATTGAATTTGAATTTGAACGGTGGCGATTTAGTAAATAGCTTTAATTTTAATGATAATTATAATATATTTATAAAATTAAATAGTTTTTAAAATATAAATCAAATAACTACTTTTAAATTCTCACTCCATTAAATTATTCTATTTCGTTTGCAGAAATATTAGCAAGATGCATCTTAAATTAAAGATTTCGACAAGAGCTTTAATTTACTCCCTCCGTCCCGCTATTTTCGTCCTGCTTTCCTTTATGGTTTGTCCCGTTATTTCCGTCCTGTTTCCTTTTTTAGAAAGAATTAGCTAGTAATAAGGGAAAATAATGATGTGTTAATTAGTGGATTAAAACAATTAGGGCCTGCTAATTAACCCATAAACTAACCCAACCCTAAGCCCATACACCTACACCAACCCTAAGCCCATTTTACATCATTATCGCCTACATCTATTACTCCACACACTTACTGTAGCGTTATTTCTCTCTCGAAACTTCTCTCTGACATTACCTCTTCATCTTCTTCGCCGCACCATCTGCTCGATCCAGTCATCTCTCTCCTCCTAAAATGGAGTCATCCTCCTCCTCCTCCTTTCCAATCCAGCCATCTCTCTCCTCCTCCTCGATCCAGCCATCTCTCCTCACCGCTCTCCCTCCAGCCTTGCTTCTTCCCACTCTTCGAAACCCTAAATTAGACAACCAAGGCATTGAATCTGCCATTGAATCTCTTCAAAACCCTAAATCAAACAATCTCTTCGAAACCCTCAAGCAGACAGCCTCAAACCCTAAATCTGAGCATTCTTATGAGAAAACCCTACTTCTCGAAGATACAGAGGTTCTGAGCGAAGGTGGTTGTTCTTTCGGAGAGGAGCCGGAGGTCACAAGCAAGGCTGAAGCAGGGATTGAAGCTGGGTATGTGGAGAGGAAGGCTTGCTGATTTTTGGAGGAAGGATTGGGAGCTGTGGAGAGGAAGGCTTGCTGATTTTGGAAGAAGGCTTGCTCGATTATGTGAGATCTTTCCCTGTTGTTTGACATTTATGCATGTGCTCGATTATGCATGTTCTCGATTATGCATGTGCTCGATTATGTGAGATTATTGTGTTGGAGATTACTGTGTTGGAGGTTTGGGTTTAGTCTTGAGATGATGAAATTATGCTCTACCTTTATTCTTGATGCCATCAATGATTTGGTATTTGAGATGGTTATCTGTGTTGAGTGATGAAATGATGCTCTGTTGTGAGATATGAAATGATGCTCAGTCTATGTTGTGAGATGAATGTTGCTCTGTTGTGCTGGGATATTAATGCTCTGTTGTGCTGGGATATTAATGCTATGTTGTTGTGAGATGAAATGATGTCTGATCTTGTTGTGGGGTATTAATGTTGGATCTGTAATGGGGATGGTATTGTATTCGAGTGTTGGCTCTGTGTTGTCTCTGTGATGTCTGGTCAAACTTGTTGCATTCATGATACTAACTACATTAATGCTACATATTGCATTAATGTACAAAAAACCATTAAATGGCACAAAATAATTGCATTTACACAAACATGCATTAAAGAAAATGCATGTTTAACCCCAAATGCACACATTAACTGCACAAACACTCAATATGCAGTTTAGAATATGCATATTGAACCCACTGTGCATACAAAAAATTGCATTTCTGTCAAATATGCAAATATGAATTGCATATTTAAACAAAATGCAGACAAAAAAAGGATATCACATGCCCTTCACCTATTCTGTCCCCTCCTGCCTTAAACCCAAGTCTTGTATGAGCCTTTGAATGTCATTTGCTCTTCCATTCTCAACCATGTACTGTAAACACTCTATTACCAAACTTTTAGGCACTTCTAGATCAACCGGTAGCATTTCTTGCCTTATAAGACTATCCTTCTTCATATGCGGTATCTTGTAGCAATTCTGTCCCCTAACCTTCATGATCTCCATCATGCATCCTTGTAGACTAAGGAATACCTTGTTCAGAGTTATAGGAGATAGTTCTTCAAATGATGTCACCACTGCAGCCACAAGATTGTCTATGCCATAACATGCCTTTTCTATTTGTATGCTTTGGATAGCTCTAAACCACCCTAAATCATTGACATTCGTGTCCGGTGAGTTGGGGGGTTGATGAACTAGTCGTATGTCAAAACCATCACTAGAGGCTGCACTTCTAAAATCTGTATCACAGTCCTTGATATGAGGTCTAGCATTATCTTGCTGTATAAATATGGTTTTACTTGCATATGCTGGCCACTTCAGCTTGATGGCAGGTAAAATCTGTTAAAAAATAGTAAAAATGTGATCATGCATTGGATTTAAGGGCTATTTTTGTGTATATATTTGTCCTTAAGTGTACCTGATTGATCAAGCATGCCTTAATCACATCTTTTGTGATTGATTGGATGGGTTTGGTCTCCAGTGTACCCGCTGCCCGATTCTTTGACAGCCTCTTTGCTGGTATTTGTTGTGTAAATGGAAATATACCAATCTTGCCATCAAAAATCACATTCCCTAAATGGTCAAACAATGGTCTACTAACTGCACACATGAACATAACCTTAGGTATGAATCTCTTGCTTTTACATGTCCTGTGTGGCTCGGTCTCTCTGGGGGTAAGATAGAACCTGTGGGCTATTTTTGTGATATAAAACCACTTCTCGTCAATGTGCACTGTATTGCTCATGTTTTTGAACTTTAGGATGTTCATTATCCTATCAAATTCTAGTGCATCTAAGGTAAATGATAGTCTAAGTAGTTTGTTTGGGGCTGTAAGGTCAGGCTTTATTGACGAGGTATGAGCTTTGATCAAGCCGCTATTAACCCATCTCCACACGGTACTCTTACTAATAGAAATGCCTTTTGCAAGTTTCCTAATGGTTGATCTATGGAATAAATCTATGCTTTGAATAAGTGTTAAATCTATCTCTACCTTCTTTCTTCTTGGTGCCTTTGGTTTGTTACTTTGAAGGAATATAACTTCACCTCTTTCCTTTTGTTTTTTTGCAGCTGACCACAATCTGCCAATGTTCCTCGTGCTGATCTTGAAGAGCTGTGCAGCTTCAGTCATCTTCCCTCTCAATGGCTTCCCATTTTTTGAGTGTGCTAGCAGAAATTGAACAATGGAATTTCTCTCTTTTGTTGTCAAGTTCTTCTTCATTTCTGTATTTTCTGTTTTGGGAGTACTGCCATTGTAAAAATAGGAAGATGATAGGAAGAAATGATGTATAGCAAATGCTTTTTGTTGGTTTAAGTACAAATGTTTTAGAGGAAAATTTGAAACCTCTTTTAAATTTTGTACTTTTGCCTTAATGAAATGAGTTTACCGCCTACTATGATCTTATGTTGCCTTATTTAATTTTTTTAACTTTGTGTTTTTAAACTGTCGAAGCAGGAGTATTAAGTGTTTAATTATTTTTGTTACAACAAATTAATCTGTATTAAGTGTTTAATTTTTTAAATTATTTAATTATTTTAATTCCAGTATATTAATTTTAAAATAATTTAATTATTTTAATTATTTATAAAAAATTAAATTAAATTAACAGTTTAAGTATTAATAGAAATTAAATGTAAATATAACAAATGATTAAGTATGAGGATAACATCATTAAAACACTAAACAAACTCATCTTAATTTACGTGCAAAAAAGAAACAGGACGGAAATAGCGGGACGGAGGGAGTAATATATAATATATAAAAAATGAATTTAGTATGGAAAAGTTATGATCGATTAACAAATTATAAAGAATTGTATGTATGTATATGTATATAATTATACATATAATTTGTAGAGTTATTCATGAAAAATGTCCTCTTCCATAACACTAAAATGAAATGTGCCCTCTTTTGTAAAAGTATATGAAAAGTTCCCAAAAAGACTATTTTACCCATGCTTATCTATCCTAAATGTTTAGTTAAAAACAACATTTCTCTATTACATATATGATTAATAATTAGTATTTCAAAATGATTTCAATTAATAATATGCTCAAAATATTTTTAAATGGTAGTAAAAAATAGAAGATGGAAGGTTCTCATATTAAACCAAAATCTGGTTGAAAAATAATGGAAAAATTTTGTGACCGGGTTTTGAGACCTAAACCGACCGGATTTTGAATATGTACCGACCGGATTTTTGTTTTTCACGATCGGATTTTTATGAAATTTTCTGAGCATATTACTTATTGAAATTAGAACATGTTGATATTTTGGTTACATGTTTGAGATAACTCTTGGCATTATAAAGCATCTAAAATGGTATCAGAGCCCTAGGTTTATTAAAGAATTATATCTTATTTATTACATAATAGATTTGATTTCAAATGTTTACAGGTTGTCCGACTTAGAGCGGGGATGTGCCCTAACAAAGTATACATTATTTTTTATAAAATATTTAAAGATATTTAAGATAAATATCTATGATTTTTATTAAAAAATATCTATGATTTTTCTTAGTTGATAAGGATGTATATATATATATATAGAGAGAGAGAGAGATAGATAGATATGTGTGTGTGTGTGTGTAGAAACATCTCAAACTTTCTTTTCTCTCCCTACACCACCGATTACTCATCTTCCCTCACTCTCTTTCATTTTTCTTCTTCTCTTCAAGAACTTGGAGGTAAACTTCTTGAATTATATTCTTATTTGGTAATTAATGGTGTTTTAATTGTGTGTTTATATGAGTATATATATGTATATGATATGGAATACATGGTTATGGTGAGTTGGGTTATTGTTTGTGTTATGGAGGAAGGGCCGCCGGTGGATGAGAGGCGGAGGCGGCAGCGGGGCTGCTGCCATGGTTCATCGTTGATACGTCGGCGAAATCGAAAATTAGAATGATATGTGTGAATTCCTATTTTAGGCAGAAACAGGGCAGCATATTGCGAGCTGATTTCTGTCCATTTTGTTTATCCAAAACTTATAGTATTAGATACCATTTTAAAGGTCTTTTCATCTTCTTTCCAACGAGATCTTCAAATTTTAATTCCGACATAGAACGAAGGAGTTATAAGCCTCTGAAGTTAGAGTATCGATGTGTATTCTTTGTTTCACCTGTGTCTGGCAGCAGGTTGTGGGCTCATTTTAGTCCATTTTTGTATACTAAAACCTAGCATATCAGATACCATTTTAAAGATATTTTCGTCTTCTTTCAAGCGGTACCTTCGGATTGTAAATCGGAGTTCGGACGAGGGAGTTATGACCTGACGAAGTCAGGGTGTCAATTCTACGCGCTGCAGGTGCTGCGCGATTTGAGTATGATTTTCCGGCTTCAAATCAATGCCGAATCCAAAACATTTCTTTAGGAGTTTTATAGTCCAATCCTTAGAAATTTTACTCGAGGTTATGTTTTTGGAAACCGATAAACCGAGTGTCCATAATTGATGTCCCAAAACTTGTGGTTTAAGTTCGGAATTTAGTAATTTACATTCTATGTTTTATATTTTGATTTGAGGAATATTGCTTAACTTATTTATTAATATTCTCTAAACTTGTTTTATCTTGCTATATTAATTTCATAATCTTCAATTAGAATGTGTTGTAGTCTCAAGAACTACATATATGTATAAATCAAGTTTTATATATGAGTACTAATTGGATGAGTTTAAGCTATAATAAGTTTATACTTTCAATGTGTAATAAGTTAAGTTTTAAAGTGCTAGGCGACGCAACATCCAAGGCTCGAGGACGGACAACCGACTAAAGTTGAGGATTTCCATTTGAATTGCATCTAACGAGGTGGGGTTTACTTTATCTGTAAGCATAGTGGTTACATGGTTATAATCATTGTTGTGTTTTGTTTCATTCGTATGAGCTATTTATGTGGCCCACAAGGGGTCGAAAAGAGGTTGATTTACCCACAAGGGGTAGGCCCACAAGGGGTCGGGTCCACAAGTGACCGAGGCTAGTCTTATTTAAACAGCTAAGCTAAACAAGTTCATTACGTTATGTTGCATTACACAATTGGTTATAAATGCTTGCAGCGTATTCCCCACTGAGTGTGCTTGCATACTCACACCCTATTTAATGTTGTGTTTGCAGGTTAAGAGTCGATGATGGAGTCAGACGGGAATGTGCTCCATACTCTCCCAGTTCCAATATGTTGGATTACATAAAACTTATGTTATTATGATATATGTGTGTGATAATACGATATAACCTAGTTTTGTTCAAATGTTTTAAAATCGTATTTTCCATATGATAACTATGTTTGGTTGAAACACACTCGAGCAAAATTTTAAACTGATGTTGATATTTTGATGGGTATGTATATATACATATATAATTGATTGATGAGGGTTGTGTCTCATGTTTGGCATCGTTGTCTGCTGCTATTTGTTGATATTTCAGGTTGGCATATACGTATTTATAGGGGATATATCGTCCGTTTGTAAAATTTTATTATACACTCCGCTGCTTATCTTAAAACACAATTCATAATATGATTTATAATATTAAATGATTAAAGAAAATGTAAAGTTTTTCGTTATGTCCTTGTTTAAAGAATAAGGGCGTTACACGGTGCAAAACTACGGCAACTGCCTATACAGAGTACCCCAGGAGATAAACCGAATATCTACTCAACAAGATGAAATTATAACCATCTTGAAAGATATTCAGATTCGAGTAGGCCAATTGGAGAACAAATCTCGTTCAGAAAAGAGGAACAAGATGCTATTCACCGAGGGGCCAAACTATCCTTTACCTGTAAAGGAAAATGGCAAAGATCCTTGAGTAGAAAGATATGTAAGAATGTTTCAAGGTGAAAAATCATGAATCACCTTGAAAGACTCGGACTTGATGATCTACAAGAACTAGCAGAATCTTTTGCTAACATGAAGGTGGTTGATCTCAAGATGAACCAACAGCAGATGGTGGAGGCCAATGCTCCTCCACATATAGCAGTGCTGCTAAATCAACAAGCGCCACCCGAAGAGGCCATAAGGGAAGCCCGTGATTTCCATGCGGGACCATCATACACCTTGACTGTACCAGATGAGGCTGTACTAATGGAAAGAACAAGAAGAAGGCGAGAACCTAGAATCCAAGATTCACCGGTTGGAAAGGCCACCCTTGATCCCATTCATCCATATGGTGTGATGCTCGATCTTGATGAAGTCAGTTTCAAAGATCATGAATCAGTAATAGATGAATGGGGAGGATCGATGCGGATTACAGCGGCAACACTCGACCTCGACAAACAAGGACTAGTGAAAATTCTTGAAACTAGTCTTGCAGGCGTGGTGAAAATCGCCTGGGAAGGATTGCACATTGGATTAAAAAATCAATGCTTCATAGAGCAATCCTACACCGAAATTATCCAAAGGATGAGTGTCTTATTCAAAGATCATTTCATCGGCGAAGGATATTATGAAGGATTCAATAAAGAGAAAAGAAGAAAGTATTTATTGGCGCTTTATAATCTAAGGCTTGCTGTCTTAGATCAAAGGGCGCTCAATAAGTTCCTTCAACTTTTCACGATCTACCAACATCAGTCAAAAGCTGATGAAACAATTGCAAAAGAAATTTTCTTCCTAAAATTTCCAAGCCCGTGGAAAGAGATGTTAATCAGGGAATATATCCCAAAAGCGAATGACAGCATCTTCAAAAGGATGTCTTATGTACATCAAAAGCTTTCAGAATGGTGTCAACAAGCCACTGCTCAGAAAAATCTGAAGAAGCTGCGAAGAATCAATAAAGCAGCTCATCTAAATTGCGAAGATAATGATCTTCCAGTGGTTATTGGAGGCGAGCCATCAATAACAAAAAGCAAGAGGAATAGGCACCAACCTTATTCCAAAGAAAGAAACCCAAGAAGAAAAACTTGGAAACCAAGGACAATGTGGTCTAGACAGAAGGCTAGATCCTATAAAACCGGACAAAGAAGCGGACCAGCCAGAAGCAGGAGTTTATTCCAGGGATCCAGCTCAAGCTGTTTCCAGGGAAGAACTCCAGCAAGAAAAACTTTCAGAAAAGCTCATACTAGAGCTAACGAAAGTTTTAAGGATTGCAATTGCTGGACCTGCGGGGCAAAGGAGCACATTTCAACAAATTATCTAGACAATGAACAAAGAGGCATGCAAAAGTTCAAGTCTACACCAGACATCGAAGATGCCATCTACTACCAAGAATTGGTACAAGTTTACCAGTTCGAAGATATACCCTCAGACGAGAGTATATACGAGCAGGATGAAATCCTTAGTGAAGAAGGAGAATCTGATGGATCTATAGAATCGTCAGATTGAAGCAGAATCTTGTCATCAAGAAAGAGAAGATCGGACTGGATTTTCCAGTCAAACTATGATCTCTAAGCCTGATCGACAAAATCATGAAGAAAAGCTTGAACATTCAAAAGTATCAAGGCTTTAATGCAAACAATCTAGACAGTGTTCTTAGGAACTTCAGTCTAGGAAGAAGAAAATATCACATCGTCTATGGAATTACCAGACGAGAGATGTCACTTCCGATCGAGTTTACTGGAAATCAGGTGGAAATGCAATTGATTCCAACAAGCGACATACGCGAGGATTTGGAAAAGCTTAAACCATATATTGCCGAGAAAATGAAATGGATACATATTAGGGCAATACAGTTGGTGCTCAAATCAACGATGTTCACAGGGTTTGACGCTCCAATTGACATAGCAATATGTGATAGGAGGATCCGAAACCTGCAAGATTTAGTGATGGGAACCATTGCGGGTAATCTTTGTGCAGGTCAAGTCGTTGGGATTATTTATCCCAAGATTGCCTACAATCTCAACGACTCGGGCTTCAGTAAAGCTCTGACCCGTTATCAGGATTTCAAACGAAAGGAGTTATTGGATGAGAGAAACACACCTTATTCAATAACATATCAGATTTCGTATGCGCTTTCCAACTCTCATTATACAGAGTTATTCTTAGGAAAGTAATTAATCGAAATACCTGATATTTTCAAGAAGGTGACAACAGCCATTGGTCCCGAAAGAATGGAGATTCCACAAAGTAGGGAAGTCAACATTCAAATTCAAGAAAGGCCGGTCATAAGACATGATCAAAGTCTTAGGATAAGCACATGAAGATTATCCTTCCAAGGAGATAGAATTATATCTCAACCTTTTGGAAGGAAACTTATCCAAGAGAGTCAACCTCAATCACCATGGAAGGTACATGTTTCAGTCAATCTGAAGTGCCCAGAAGGATGGAGAGGAATGACGATCAAATTTGATATTACAAGATGGGAAAATAACTTTCCCTGCAACATCTTGTATTATTTACAACAGCCGGAGATAAATCATTACAATAGAACCCTAGACATTGGGGGTTTTATTGTAGAGATTACAGGCAGAGCAGGACGCGAAGATGTTCTGGTTCTAGGACGTGATTTCCTGGAAAAATACAAGCCTTGGAAACAAGTTGGCAATGGAATGGGAATTATGATAGAGGAAAAAAGACTCATAATTGTATGACAAGTCCATTCTCTATATACATTCCAATCGGGGTGTTATATGAAAAATATAAGGCAGAATACTTTGCTGCCTATATTGACTCCGGAGCAGGAATTTGCACAGCAAGAAGAGGAATCTTCCCAGCAGAAGTTGAGGATACGTTACCACAAATTGTTGGAAGAGATTTCTCTAAAAGAAATTTACTCTTATCCAAAGGAGTAAAGGAAATGGAAGTATTAATTGGGGGAGCGGGTCAAACACCTTGGTATAAGGTTAAAACTCCACCAATCTACTTTCATGATACTGGAGCAGACATTCTGTTCGAAAATAATTTCTTACAGATGTTCAAAAGATACGCGCAGGACAATGAAAGGAGAAGATTTGTCACGCCCCGTGCCCATCAGAGTCCGGGCGCGCGACTATAAAATGGATAAATGAAGGATAAAGAAATAAAGGTAGGATAAAGTGGAACCCTGAAAGCTTTGACTGAAACGAAAGATACTTCAATAACTGAATTCAGTTTAGACAAAGAGTTAATTACATAATTGGCAACCTTGCCAAACAAAAACTGATGGAAACTCACGCAGCGGAATAAGGATCGACTGAAGTCTACGTGTATGAAGACACGTAGACACCCAAGACTTTAAATAAAGACCGACAAGCCTGCCATAGCATCTCCCATCATCGCATCTCAACCTGCACATTTATAAATACATGCAGGGCTGAGTACAAAAGTACTCAGTAAGCACATTGCCCGAAATCACACACATACATATATACTTGTCAATGCCGTAAGAGTGACACGTAGGGATTTTGTCTTTAAAAGCACCTACGTTCACTAAATTCCTTTGTGAAAGATCCTATTGTTCGACGGCCGTCTAATTTTCTTTAGTATCATGCCATATCTGCCCTTTTAATGGCACCGAGAAGGTGGCCACCTTCTACGGATACCGAACCGGTCGACACCTTCCGACGACTCACGGTCCCCTCTGTGTACACTAATTCGAGTGGGGATGATTACCCACTGGAACCCGAAATCGATTTTCCTCTTATTTAGATCCTTAATTCAGGAATCTTCCAGATAGACATTGATACAAAACATAAATCATTTTCGGCAAGACAATACTTTGAAACATTTTTCTCACATTGAAATCATTTTGAAAACAATATAAATAGCATACATGCACACATAATTTTTCTTTGTAATAGAAAGCCTACCTGGATAACTTCGATTGGTATTTGCTTTGGTCACGAAACGCGAAATAGGTGTCTCGCAAAAACCTTTTAGAAGAGCTCGCATAAGTTAAAATGCCCTTAGTGCATTTGAAATATTTAATTGTAAGAATATATTATTCTTAGTTCTTGTTTCGACTTGAAATCGAGATATTGATACTTCAGATCAATATTATTAATAAGGTATTGAATCCTCGATTCAATTACTCCGGTAATTGCATTTAAGTGCAATAAGTGTATTAACACTTAATGAAATAATTAACTCTCAATAATTATTTTCAATTAATATTATGAGTTCTATTTATTTAACTCATTACATAACCTTATAATATTAATTCTTTAAATCAATCTTTAATAAATTTAGAGACATAAATTCTCTTATTTTAGAACCCAATTATTAATTAAATTGGATTTTCTTAATTTCATACTTAGGCTTTAATTATTATAAGCTCTAATTAATAACACTTAAGGGTATATATCTTACTATCCCTTCTTTAACATTTAATATTTCTAATTGATGTAGTTTAATCTAATTAAATTTTATCTTATTAAATGTTTAAACTAGTCCAATTAATTAATTAAGTGAGATTAATAATTAATTTAATTAGTTTAGGTATTAATTAACTTAAGATTAATATACTGGGTCCAATCCAAAATTTTCGGCCCAATAATTAATTCTCGGCCCATATCTTAACCCAACCTATTTAATTAAACAGAAGCCCATTGTCTCTAATCATCTTAGCCCAACCATATATAACCTTCGGCCCACTAACTCTTATTCATCTAGGCCCAGAACCAATTAATTCCCAGCCCACTCTTTGGTCTAACCCGGCCCAGTTACCCGGCCCAAACCCGGCCCAGAACCTAAAACACTCCATTCTTATCTAACCCTAATTTTCCTTCCCCAGACACAAAACACACACGACACTTCTTCCTCTCGATTCTCTGCCTCTCTTCTCCCTCTTCATCTTTCTCCCTCACTCTCTTCGACTCAACTCTCTACTCTCTGTTTCTATCTTACTCTTTCTGCTTTCTCTCTCGCTTCACTCTATTCCTTTATCACCTCCCTCTCACTCAATCCCTCTCTGGATTTCTTGTTTTCTCACTTCCTCTCTCCCTCTCCCATCGACTGAACTCTCTCATTTATTCTCTCTGTTTCTCCCTAGCTCAAGACTCTCCCCCCTTACTGATTCTTGACAGAAAACAACAGCTAAAGCTTCTTAAGGTAATTTCTAAATTTTCGTAATTCCTGAAAAAAAAAATCCTCTGCATGTTCAAGTTTGGGAAAAATTCTATTTGTCTTTGACTTCTGTCGGATTTGGATAGAACCTAAATTATCAAATTTCTGAAATTCTTTCAATTCTAACTTACTGGTTCTTCTAAATTTTCACTGCTTCTAAATTAAATGTTTCTTTTCTTTCTTTCCTTAAGTTAAATTTCTGGTCTTGATTGGGGTTGCAGATTTTAGCTCTAAGGATTACTTACTGAATTTGACTCTGTTTGATCTCTTTCTTTCCTGTTTCTGGTTTGGAAAGGGTTACTTGGCTGCTGAATTTTGGTTGGTGTTGCTGTACCGTTGTTATTTTCTTCACTGAGGAAGTCATCAACTTAAGCTAAGTTTTATACTTTAATTAACTAGGTGCTTTCTATTTTTAAGTGTTTGTGTTTGTAGTTTCTTTTTAAGAATTACAGTCTGAATTGCTGATTGTATCATTAGGCAATGTTATGAAACCTGTTTATTATTTTATGTTACTGCATGTTCGATCATAGTTCAAGTATCTGGTTTGGGTTGTGTAGTGTTTAGCAGCTTACTGATTCTTTATAAATATGAGAGGATCTGTAAATCATGAACTTGTTGTGTGGTTTAAGTGAAATCTGTAGTTAAAGCCTTAAAGCATGTTCCTATGCTTGATTATTAAAATTTTTATATGCTTACTGTAATTTCTGAAACCTGACTGGCTTTTGGGGATTCTAGGTTTATGCCTAGCTGATTATTTTAACAGAACCGTGTGTTCAACTCATTTTCTTATTTTCTGGTGAAGCAATATATATATATAAATCCTATTTTCTATGTTCTTAATCTGACTGTATAGTTCGTATTCTGTTTGGTTTTATTTAGGAATTGAAATTATTCTCCTTCTTAATGAAATTCTGGATTGTTTATAACTGTGTATGGGTTGTATTTCTACACTATGACCATATTTTCTGAGTTCATGTTCTGTCCTTTACTGCTTATTTTAAAGCATATATATATATATACTATGCACTGGACTCTGAAAATCCCTGATTATAACTTATGTTCTGGAATTATGATTTTAAATGGGAGGCAGAAAGCAGATTAGTATGTCTGTGATGTCTCTTAGATTTCAAGTAGATATATATATGTTACAGTTTTTATGTTTCCTTGGATTTAATTAGGAGGGCAGATTATAGGTTGTATATACTTGTAGATTAAAACTATAGAGATATAAATGGAAAGTAGAGCTAGAGCTTAGTTCCATTACCTTAACTTGAACTACTTCTTCTTCTTGTGTGATAAATGAGACTGCTGTGCACTGTGCTAGTGTTTATGTGTTCTTGGGTGTTAAACGTTTAAGGGCAGCCTTGCACCCCTTTTTATAGTTTGATGTAGTGTATATTGATAGCTTAGTGCTTAAGTCTTAGTGTAGCTAGTTCTAATAGACTTAATGCTATTATTGTAGGGCATGGGAGGAAGCTTGAATGGGAGACTTCTCCCTTACACTCAACCGAAGAAAACAACCCCTCTGCACCATTTTGTGCAGCAGCATGTCTGCTGAGATCTTTTCTTTGCTTCCTATTTTATGTTATGATTATCATTTCCTTACACTTATAGAAGTAATTTCTTCCTTCCTTATGTTTTCTTAGAGACTGCAGCAGCCTAGTGGGTTGTAATACATTTATATCTCTTTTATGTTGTTTACTATCATACTAGGTAATGTTGCATATATATCTATATAGTGCATAACTTATAGTTTATAGTTGTAATCAAGTGTTTCATGTTATTATCTTTCCTTATTCTATTAAATACACTTGAGTATTTCTATCCCTTTATTCTTCCAAACTTATCAAGTTGCATGTTGTATATTTATCTTATTTCTTTCTTATCCTACATAGTTTACAGAACATTATACTAATAGTGTAATATATATATCCGAAAATGCTCACCCGCCCGCGGTGGGCACATGTTAATGTGCCCGCGGTTGATGTGGCATACCACGTAGATAAATATTAAAATTTAAATATTTTTTTATTAATTATCACTTTCCGACTAGGGTTTATTGGTTAGGGTATAGTTTAATATTATTCAATAAATAATAATAATAAAAATAAAATTAATAAAAAAATGAAAAATATAGTGACTCGTATGATGATGTGTCAATGATGTGGCATTGCCACATCAACCGCGGGCGCATTAAGATGTGCCCACCGCGGGCGGTGGAGCGCTACTATATATATATCTATGCGTGTATGGTTATTTTACTTTGTAACAATTTCAGTAGCTTAACTATATATATAACCGTGGGATGTCCTTATTTTATGTACAATTTCAGTATGCTTCACCTTTACACATATATCACACTTAAGTTATATATACATATAAATATCTAAATGAGATTATACCACATTATCTTGTGGTGTATGCAACTAATGCATACCATTAAATTTTCCAAGGTACCTATATACAACATGTCGATACACTTATATTTTTTTTTCAACGTATAAACATATACTTTAAAATTAATATCCTTTAAGATATTAATCAAGATTTCTATAATTACTTATTTATCTAAACTCAAACCTCCTCTTCAATTAATTTATTTCATTAATTAACTAAACGTTCAAAGTTTTATTATCCGATTATATTACAAACGCGTTCGAATATCGTTATTTCGGAACTTAAAAAGACGGGGTATTACAAGATTGGTGTTTACAACCAACTGTGAGCATAAAATCATTGTTTAAAGGCTGCAAGGGGCTTTTAATCGCCAAATACCAGTAGTTTTTCGCAGCAAACATGGTGAGAATGAAGGCAAACTTCGTCAACCGAAAATGAAAGATCAAAGAAGGTTCAGTGAAGCAGTGTTTAGTTGTATCCGAGAAAAGGATCTTCAAATGGAGGAAATCCATATCCTTAAGGCATCTTTAATTTCTAACATAGAAATTAAAGTTCAAATGCAGGTTTCTCTTGCAGATGTTTAAAGGAAAATCTCGAGATGCTACAATGAGAATCCTTTAGCATGGTGGGGAAAGAACCAACTCAAAGCAACCTTAAAAGTAAAGCCAGAAAGGGTGCATGAGTTCGTAAGGTTCCGGCCAATCCTGATGAACTTAAAAGATCAGGAGGATATGAGAATTATTATCAAGGAACACCTTGATTTAAAGTTGATCGAGCCAGCCAATTCTCCTTACAGCAGTCCAGGATTTCTGGTAAGTAATCATGGTGAGATCAAAAGAGGAAAACCCAGACTTGTCATTAATTACAAAGGGATTAATGATATTCTTGAGTTTGATGGATATTTTATTCCAAGTAGAGATCACCTTATTAACTGCATACGAAAAGCTAAGGTCTTCTCAAAGTTTGATTGCAAATCAGGATTTTAATAGATTCGCATGGAAGAAGAAAGTAAGAAACTTACAGCTTTCTCAACACCACAAGGGTATATTCTTTGGAATGCAATGCTAATGGGGTTAGCTAATGCTCCCCAGATTTTCCAGAGGAAAATAGATAATATTTTTAAAGATTATTTTTCTTTCATGTTTGTCTATATTGATGATATACTAATAACATCAAAAGATATGGATGAACATATCAAACATCTTGAATTATTTGCAGATGTTTGTTACAAGGAAGGATTAGTACTGTCAGAGAAGAAGGCAGTAATTGCAACCCAAAAAATGGAATTTTTGAGAATCGAGATAGATGAATCTGGAATTACTTTACAGGATCATATTATACAAAAGGTCCAAAATTTTCTAGAAAATTTGAAAGAAAAAAAACAACTTCAGAGTTTTCTAGGAGTGGTTAATTTTGCAGGAATGTTTATCAAAAATTTTGCAAAACACAGAAAGATCTTTAGCAGTTTGCTGAAAAATGATGTTCTATTCATCTGGACAGAAGAACATCAACAAGGAATGAAAAAGCTAAAGGAGGAATGTAGAAACCTCCCAAAGCTTTCAATACCACAAGATGAGAACGGTTTGGTCCTTTATACAGATGCGAATGATCATTGGTGGGCAGCTGTCCAAATGAATATTACTCCATATGGAGAAGAACCGTGCAGATATTGCAGTGGATTGTTCCCATAAAACGAGGCCATTAGATGGAATATCAACGAAAATGAATTTTTCGCAGTTGTAAAGGCCTTTAAAAAATGGCATTTATTTTTACTAGCAAAGAAATTTACTTTAAAAGTTGACAATACACAGGTTAAAGCTTTCCTGAAAAACAACATAGAATCAAAGCCTGAAAATGCTAGATTACTTAGATGGCAAGCTTTATGTCAATATTATATTTATGATATTGTTGTGTTAAAATCTCATGAAAATATTTTTGCAGATTTTCTAACAAGGGATGGAGCCTGCTGAGATCGGATCAATCATCCTAGCCCAAAGGCATCTCCGAGAAAACCTTGAGATGCTTATGGAAGAATGGGACGAGTGCACTCTCCATGCTGATCAGATGGGGAAAATACAATCTACCAATAAGACGAAAGTCTCTGGTAGAATACGAGCCTGTTTGTTGACCTATACTTAGTTAGGGTCAGCATTGGAAAAGCCAATCCTGCGGGCTTCTAGAAAACCTCTAGAAAAAGCAGAGTTTCGTGTTCTGGTACATAAACCGATAGAAGGGGAATTGACACCCCTCGAGCAAGTTCTAAGTAAGTGGATTCTGAACCACTGGCTCAAGAAAAATATGATGCAAAGGCTTCACCACCTGAACCATCATGTCAACCCACCACCTCTGGGGAAAAAGAGGGAGAGATTAGTCTCAGGCCAATAACATGCAAATCTGAGGCTAATACTAACATGATTGTTTTCTCCTCTTCTGAATAGGTCTACCAAACAAACTGGGAGAAACTACTTACAAGAGTAGGTATCAATCTTAATACTAGCAGGGTTGATGTCTCGGGAAAATATCCGCGGGTATGGATGATGCCAGGATCAAAACCCCAAGATGTCAAGCAGTGGTATGAATTTGGGGCACTTGCCTCAGTTTATACTATGTCTCAATCGTTTCTAGAGATCAAAGGTCTACCACGATGGATTCAGGAGGCAATGCATGAAACCTGGGCAAATAATGAACAACTTTACCGAGGAGATACATTGGAGCTGTATTTCATAAGTGCAGCACCAGAACCAGCAGGGAAGGGGAATCATGAGGCCTTTCACTACATAAGGCTACGAAGACCCCGAATGGATGCCTTTAACCAAATTAAGGCACCATCTAATGATGTTCCAATGATTGCCTCAATTTCTGATGATCAAATCACAACAAGGCGAGCATGGGGATTATGGGTCTGTCTCACGGAGATGGACAAAGTCAAGTTTCCATTCAAGTTCTTCTAGAACTCGACGAATAGAACATTTATGTTAAATACCATGACAGGAAAAACGACCAAGTTTGCGGATGAGTCGTTCGAAAGAAAAAGAACTCTTCTGTGGGAAAACAAGATAGCAATGAGTAAAGAAACTCATCGCAAATTTTGCAACATGGCTCACTTTGGCCATTGGGAGTCCAAGATCTGTTTAGACTGCCCATCCCAACAAGAGCTCGAGTTCGGAAAAAGATTCTTATCTAAACAAGATAAGAAGAAATTCCGAGCCAATGAGTATGGGGAGAAGAATACTTCTCTGAAAGGACGAGCTTCAAGGGCCCCTCCAAAAAAGGAAATAGCCGACAAAAATAAAGAAGTCATGTGAAGGTATAGCAGAAGATGCTTTCGGTAAAAGAGAGCATGTGATCAAGAAGCACCTGCCAAAAAGAAAAAGAAAAAGGTGGGTGAAAGAAAGAGACGTTCCACCAAAAAAGGAATCGTCGGTGGAACAATAATGGAGACGGACCACTAACTTTAGAAAATAATTCAAAGAAGGGGTCCGACCACTATAAGATAATTCTGTTGACAGCCTTATCTAGACCCAGCTTCACGTGAAAGAAGGAGTATCCACAAGATAAGGAATCCAAGACAATAATGCATCAATGATAGGAGGCTTAGAGACTCCTATATAAGCGAGACATTGGAGGAAGTTTAGATCATCGAAAAATCTTCTAAGTTTTCTTCATAATAAACATTGTATTTCTCTTTCTAGTTTATGCGAGTTTCTATTACAGCTACCATAGGTAGCTATACAAGTTTGTCTCCTCCCTAAAGGAGATTTACTTATATGTAATAAATATTATATAATTCCTTAATAAAAGATCGGGCTTTTGCTCATTCTATTCCGTTTCTTCTTTACCAACAAAATACTGTTACGCCCCGGGTAGGAAACGAACGAGGGCTGTGCTAAGGGCTGCTGAAGGAATCTACGGCTTGAAACCATACGGTGCTTCGGGTGGTTGGGCGTGGTCCCTAAAACTTTCGGTGGATATAACCCGGTAGCTTATCGGTCAAAAAGGTATAGAGTTGGTTTACATGTTACGGAAGTGTGATGGGCTTGATTGAAATGCATGATTTATTCCATTTGAGGTATTAATTAATTTTAACTATATTGATAATAGAGAAATAATGTTAAAAAAGGGTATAAGAGTCAAAAACACATAAATTGGGTACTTTTCATAGAGTTTTACACGATACGATACTTTTTCATTTTAGTTACGGAAAGGAGTACTCTTCATATATAACCCTAATTTGTATATTAACGTTGTTTTTTCACTTTTCTTTTCTTCTGATAATAATGTTATTGTTATGTTTATTTATATAAATGATAATTATAAATATTTTATTTTATTTTATTAATTCATGGATCATATAAAATTAAAATAGAATAATATATAATTAGTAATAGATTTAATTTTTATATGAAAATATATATTAATAAAAATATAAAATATTACATACATAATAATTAATTTTAAAAAAATTTAATTAAAATTTTTATATTTAAGTTTTTTTTTTCTCTATTGCATAAATAAATACTATTTTATATATGAAATATGTATCTAAATCAAATCAATTCAAATTAATTTTTTTTAATTAACTCTCAATTATGATTGTTTCATAAAAGTAGGTAAAATAATATTTTTACATAACAAAAATTAGAATTTTATAGTATAATCTAACAACAAATAATAATGAATTCAAATATATCTATTATGAATCTTTTTCAATATATTTTCATGTTCAAGTAGTTAGATAATTTTTTTTATGATATTATTTTTATGATTATAACAAGGTAATGTTATTTAGTGAATATATATATATATATATATATATATATATATTTACCATATGGAAAAAAAATCATGTGTGATAAATTATAATGAATCTATAATATTTTTCATTATTTTAGGAATGTGAAATTATTTTCTAAATGGAAGTTAATATGTATTAAAATGGTTGGTTGAGATCTTCTCTCATTTCTCACGTAAAGATTATTTCTTATACAGTTCAAACTATTAAAATTTATCGAGTTACAAAAATAAGGATGCTCACAATTACAGTTCGAACCTAATCATGACCTAAATGCCAATCCATAATTTTCAAAATTTAGAACCATACCAAAATAATTGTCATTGTGGTTCATGATTTGGAATCGAACCATTCTTATGATCTGGAACTATCCAAAAAATTAATACCACTATATTTGAAAATGTTAAAAGCCTAATTATTATGATTACATCATTTTAATTATTAATTTTAAAACCATGACAATTACAAAATAAAAATAAAATATTATCAAATTATTTTATAACATCACAAAGTGATACTCATTTTCAAATTCAAAATTAAAATTTTATTTCCTAATTTATTTAATTATTAATATAATCACAGAAGAAAACGATCATATATCATCTTTCTACTCAATCCATAAACAAGTTTTGATGTCTTATTATAAATTATAAAAATGACTCTATATAAGTATAAGAAATAAATGAATCATGTAAAAAAGATCGAAGTTACGATTTCAGATTGCTGATTACGTTTCCAAAATTTTAAGAATGTAACTGAATCATTCTCTACACGATCACGATTCAGAATTGATTTGTCAATGATTCCAGAACCGCCAATTAGGATCCGATTACAGTTTGATTTCAACAATTTTGATTCCATTAAACACCATAGGGGTGGTGAGCATCGGTTCGGTTCGATCGAAAACCGAATCGAAATAAACCGATTAACCAAAATTCCCTAAAAATAGTAACCTAACCGAAACTGACTGAAACCGAATAGTTTCGGTTCGGTCGGTTTTGGTTAAAAACGAAAGTAAAAAAAAAAGAGTTTTTTTTACCCCATTTTCGTTTGTTTTTGCCCTGTTTTTGCTTAATAACAATAAAAAAATAAACTTCATCAATTCACCCACAATTGACATTACATAAACACAAATAAACGACTAAATATCCCACAAGTTCATCGACAACTAAACAACTTGAATTCAAACACTAAATTCAACCCCCAAGTTCAAAGTCTCCAAATTCAACCCACAACTTCAAACACAAGATAAAAGTTGAATAAATTTCAAACAACCACACAAATAACAAGTTCAATCTTGCACACTATCCATTTTTCAATGATTCAAGTCTATGTCTTCGCTTGATCCACTTCATTAACATCATTTAAAGTTAGGCCCTTCAAGCCTACAAAATAAAAACAAAATCAATAATTAGTTAGTGTAATACTCTAGATTATGAATATAATTTGTACATAAAATGAAATATTAGAGATTAAATAATATATAACCTTCTTCATGCCTCAAAAGAGCATCCAAATCTTCTTCAATGGAGATTATATCTTTAGACCTCCTCAACCAATCTTGAGTGCATATGAGACACTCGACAATTTTAGGAGTTAAAGAACTCCTAAAAGGATCAAGAACTCTTCCATCGGCGCTAAAAGAAGATTCAGAAGCAACGGTAGAAATGTGCACCACCAAGATATCTCGAGCAAAGAGGGAAAGAATGGGGAATCTAAGTTCATTTATCTTCCACCAATATAAAATATCAAAGTCTTCTTCCGCCCCTACAACAGCTTCTTTGCAATATATATCCAATTCATCAATTGAAGAAATTGCTCCCTCGTTGACCTTTTGTTTCTTGTATTTATTAACCATAACGCGGTTCTTCGCAAACATTGTTGAGGAGGATTCCGTTTGATGAGAAGATTGGCTTATTGTTGCACTACTACTTGGAATATGATGCAATGCTTTGTAAACATCATACAACTCATGCAAACTCTGAAGAACACTTTGAGCAAATTCTTTACCAATTTCTTCACCCCATTCTTCGGTAAGTGCAAACTCAAGGAATTTATACTTATACCTAGGGTCAACAATCACACTCAAGAAAATGATCTTGTTCATCTTAGTAGGATCTCCCCAATATTTGTGAAATTTTGCCCTCATCTTGACCCCCATTGATTTGACATTTTCATCATCACTATGAGTCCACTCCTTCAATAAGTCACTAACAGTAGTAATCTCATGTAAGAACTCATTAGAAGTGACATATAATGAGCTCGAAATTCTAATTGTCAAATCATAAAAAGCTTCAAGTAAGTTTGTCATCATTCTTGCATTGTCCCAATCCAATCCCATTGGAACCCCATCCTTAAGATCTATCCTAAAATAAAGATCTTTCACTTCATATTGTTCAAATGCCTTTTCAAACTTACAAGCCACACTCAACATTAGGAAAGTCGAATTCCACCTAGTTGTCACATCCAAGCATAGTAAACTCTATTGATACCCCATTCGCGCAAACAATTATCAATAAGTCTACCCATTTCCTCACCCTTATGTATTTCAATTGTTGAAAAATTGATAATGCTTTTGTTTAACTTCCAAGACTTATCAATGAAATGTGCAGTAATACACATGTAATTCAACTTTTGCAAAGAAGTCCAAGTATCTGTTGTAATACAGACACTTTGACATGTTTTAGTGAAAACATCACGAAGTCTTTCTTTTTCAATCAAAAAAAGTTGATAGCAATCTCTAGATATAGTCCACCTTGAAGGGAGCTTGAACTTAGGTTGCAATGTGGCAACAAACTCCCTAAAACCCTCACCTTCAACAAGTCTAAAAGGAAGTTCATTCTTAATTATCATCTGAATCAACTTTTTCCTACATAATTCTTGATCAAATTTCCAAGAGGAAAGACTACCCAATGTACCCATATTCTCACCAACCCCCTCACTTATAGGTTGCAAGTTCAATTGAGCTTGCTTGACACCGACACTAGCAGGATTCTTTTTGCAAATATTACGGTGAGCCCTAAGCGACGAAGTCCCATTCTTTTTTGTATCAGCATAGTATTCGGCATCACAATAGTTGCACTTACCTTTTTTTGCCCCATCCTCATCAACAAACTCAGTGAAGTGATCCCACACTTCAGATCGAGGTCTGCCCCTATTTTTTTTTTTGATTGACTGTTGCTGCTGAACCACTTTCACGAAGGGTCTCGCATGTGCTAGGTTGAACTCCATCATCTTTGGAATGACTTTGAGACATCTAAATTGCAAAACATATAATACCCATATAGTGAGCAAATGATACAGTTTTTCCGTTCTCTTACAAGTTCTAAAACAATTGGATATTCATAACCAGTTAAATGTTAGTCCTCACCAGGTTGATGAACTTTTGATTTGCAGCGGTGAGAGGCTACGATGATAGACGCGACGGCCGACGGGGACGGAAGACGACGGCCGACGGGGACGGAAGACGACGGCCGACGGGGAAGGGATGATTGCGGCGAGGCGCAGCGCCTAGGGTTTCTAGTGTGTTGCGGCGCGGCGGGAGGAGTATTATTTCGTGAGTTGAGTTCAGACATCAGAAGAATCAGAACTTCAGAGTTGTGTATTAAGTATTTAAGTTATTAATATTAACCCTTAAATTAAGTGTGGGGTGGGTGGCTATTAATATATAATATTTAATTCTTTAATATTAATTTCGGTTGGTCGGTCGGTTCGGTTCGACCGAATATAAACTCTTCTAAAACCGAAACCGACCAATATTAATTTCGGTTTTGGATTTCTTGGACCGAACCGAACCGAAATTCCTATAAAACCGACCGAAACTGCCCAAATTTAATCGGTTCGGTTCGATTTTTGCTCACCCCTAAAACACCACTATCCATAAATTATTAATAAATAAAATGAAGATTTTTTTAATTATTTTAAACTTTAGTGGAATTAGTAATTATATACATAAATATATTAATTATTAATTTAATCACATTTAAATTTTCTATATATGTCCGAAAAAAATCAAACTCGAAATATCCATCAAAAAAGTCATGGTCAATCAAATTTCGAATTAAATTTTTTTTCCCATTAAACAATATATATCTTTTAATTATATTTGTACTTATAATATTAGAAATCTCACCTTGAACTATTAAAATTAAAATATTTTATCTCCAATATTTTCTACAAGTAAAAATATTTATTGTACAAAGAGTTACTAAATTTGTTAAATTTTAACTAAATAGTAAATTACATCAGGCAAAACCCGTCCGTCTGAATTGAGTATTATATTTTTATGTTTGAAATTTTTTGAGCAAGTTTGGACGAATTTCAAACTTTTAGAAAGCTTCGCTTGACAATTTTGACAGCTTTATTCACAACAATATTACTCCAATTAGGGTTGTCAATTTTCAACACGACAAGATAACCCGACACGAACCGACACAATATTAATGAGTTTGGGTTGACATTTATTGCGTTCAAGTTCTTATCAGGTTGACTCAATCAGAACCTGAATTTTTCGGGTTGAGTTCGGGTTACCTGAACTATATAAATAAATTATCTAAAAATATTATTATTAATAATATATATTTATACAATTGTTTAACCCCTTTTAGATTGTCTAAACTCATATTTTTTGTGTCTTTATTCGTGTTATTTTCTCTCTTTGCGTGATGTTTTTGCTCGATTTACAGTTCATTTTATGTTTCAGGGTCACAAGCCTAAACGAGTGTTGAAGTTGGAAAAGAGACGAGAAAAGATCGAGAAATGACGAAAGAGTGAAGACTAGTGCCGAGAGTACTAGTTAGCGGCCGCGTAGCCCTAAGCGGCCGCTGACTAGGTGGTACGTGCTAAGGCGAGCCAGCGCACGAGGGCCAGCGAGAGCCAGGGTCAGCGGTCGCTGACCACCCGGCTGACTCGGTCTGTGCCCAACGGCTGCGCCCGCGACTCACGGAACCGTGTCACTCAGCGGCCGCTGACCTCCCTTCTCAGCTATAAATACCAGACGCGTTTCTCATTCGATGGACACCTTTTTTGAGACACCATTCTTTTGATCTTTTTCATACCTTCGTTCAAGACATTTGCCTTTATATTTTTAGCACGTCTCGACCTCATGTTCTAGGGTCGAGACTTTTGATTTCTAGTTAGTCGTTTCTAGTTTTGGAATTCGTACTCGAAGGTAGCCGATCGTAACATTCTAGTTCATATTTCGTTGTGGATTCCAAACCATTTCAATTATTAATCAAGTTTGTTTTCCATTTATTATTCTTGTCTCGTTTATTATCAAGTTCGTTTATTTATTTATGCTTTCAGGTTCTTATTTCATTTTCGGTTTCCAAAGTACTTTACGCATTCCTTTTGATTCTAATTTCCATGTTACTTGCTTTCTCTTAAATTCGCATCTCGTTCTCTTAGTTAGACAATTCGGTTCTTCATTGCTTTTCATTATATTAGATTTTACATGCTTTCGTTATTTATATTACTTGCCTAGTTTTAAAACCTTCAACAATCTTTTTACTAGTTTCATTTACGAACAAAAAATTGAATTGCCCTGCTAAGTCTTCCTTGAGAATATGACTTCGACCTCATTAAGATTGCGAGCGACTCGAAACAATTTAAGTCGAACAACAATCGTGTTAGATTGAGTCACTATTAGGTTGTTAGCAGGTTGGGTCATTAACAAGTCAGATTCAACCTGGAAAAAAACGTGTCAGTTTGAGTTCATGTTGGGTTCGGGTTGGACCATTAAGATTGGTTTCGGGTTCAAGTTTACTATGTCCTTAACAGGTCATGTTTGGGTTTGACTTTACCAAGTTACCCAACTTGACCCAATTGACACTCCCACCTCCAATACACGAATAAAAAATTTGTCAAACCAAATGTTTTACAATATAATTATCTTATTCATATGATATAAAATACAATTATATTTTTTCCGTGCATCGCACGGGTACACATGCTAGTTTTAAGCTTTTAAAAGAAATACGATGAAAAAAATATATATATACTTCATTCATATCATAAATAAGGTTTCATTTGCTTTTTATACAAAAATTAAGGCAAAATTAATTAATGTTTCTTTGGTTAATATTTACTCAAAAAATATATATTAGTATGTCTGTAAAATTAATTTAGTATTTTACTTTTATATTTATTATTCAAGACTATTTGGTTTATATACATCCAATCTAGATCATAATATTGAAGGGATACATACAGTACAATACAATTGACATATATATATATGTAAATGTGCGAAGTTATATGTAGCTATGATTAGTGTTTCACTTATAAGTAGGAATACACATGCAATGTAATTAAACCCAAAACCTTGTTAATTAGCTATTTGAATAAGAAATTAATCCATTCATTCCGTAAAAGTTTGCATAAACTCGAGCTCTATACTAGAGATATAATGGTGGATGAAAAAATAATAACAAAAAGCACAATATCTACATGGTTCAGATAAATTCTACATTCACTAAGGTCACTCAAATAATTTTCTTAGAGGGCTTTGGCTAAGTTTATTTTAAAATTTTTATAAGATATCATATCTTAAGAGTTTATAAGTTGTCAACATGTTTGGATAAATGAACTCATAAGCTATTTTATAAGATAATAAAGTGTTTGACATTTTAAGCTATTCATATGTTATTTTGTTGGGGCAAATATGATAATAATAAAATATTGTAGGGTTATTTATATAATTATGTTTTGATTGGCTTTATCTGCTATTATTATGGATGATCTTATTTGATCTTATCTGCTGACGGAGCTC
Organism: Leonotis leonurus; assembly: GCA_026898415.1. NCBI lineage: Eukaryota > Viridiplantae > Streptophyta > Magnoliopsida > Lamiales > Lamiaceae > Leonotis > Leonotis leonurus. The sequence continues at coordinate 918,729 of JAPKLX010000070.1, forward strand.
AATCGTTATCACTCCGGTGAAGATAAATTTATAATTCATATCTTTACACTAAGTTCCGCTAGTGACAAGTACATGCTCGATCCCACAAGAAGTTGTTGAAGTCCTCTCTCGATATCATTTTTTGGGGGTTTTGAATTTGGGTCGTGCATTGGGCAAGAAGTCGGTAACCAAACAGAAAGTATATACTGAAAAATAAATAACTGAAAAGAAAACAAAAAAAATAATCAATAGAGAAAGCAACTTGACTTGAAATTGATTCGTTGGGTCTTGACATATGTCTTGATCATTAGTACAAAGATATTCATTGTATTCATATGTTGTTGGTTAAAGGCAAGTGTAAGTCTGGGGTTATACCTACTAGCAAACACATCACTCGGGTAGCTCCTTTTTAGTCATGTATCCTCCAAAATCCCACCCAGCACACCTTTTCGGCTCAAAAGATGAGAGTTACCCACTCCCTCACCCCCTTGCCCAGGCTATCACCCAAGTCAAGCGTACTCCAATGTACCCAACTAGACATTAGAGAAGTATCTACCACATGCACTCCACGGTTTTCAGGTGCCTCGCTCATGGCATCTCCATCCATATCACCACACTGATCCCTCTGACTGGCAAATCGGAACCTACATGACCCTTTGGGTTTCAAGTATTGAGTTGTATCCTCACCTCGCCCAAGACGTTGCGTGCACTCAACTCTTAGGGATTGGTCAAGTTGTATAAATTCAGATCCAGTGTTTTAAGAACATACAAATACAGTTATAGGTTCATTTAGACCTCTCAAGACTTTAAGCCTCGACTGAACTTATCGTTTTCAAGTCAAGTAAATACACCTAGCTACGCATGTTTAAAGTAAATAACACAAAGAAATAAATAAAAACATATTTGAAATTAACGACGTAAGAGTAGTTGTTGGTCCCGATAGAGTAGATGTTGGTGTATGAGGGAGGGGGAAATACACCAACTACAACTTTTTCATTTTCTTGTAAGTGCTGAGTAAACAGATCAACTGATCATACATCACAAATTGCGTGTGATTTGGTGTCCAACAACTTTGGTTTTAACGACACAGGTGATGAACTAGATAATGTTTGATCAGGTACGTGATTTGTACTTGTAGATTATACAAGTAACAGATTGTATGAAATGTGGTGGTTACTGATTGTTGCTCTATTAAAATAACCCTTTTGATTATTGCCAAGTTTTCATTCCCCCCCTCTTTAAAGTATCCATGAACAAAGGTTACTCTCACCATGACTTGGATCAATCTCGAGGGTTGGCGGATCAGAAAGAAGGCGCTGCAGAACCTTTGGCACGTCCACCTCTAACCATCTGTCAGGTTGACAACTATTCACGAGTCTCCATCATCACCTCTATAGCCTAGTGCAACATGGGTTTGACCAATCTATCGCGAAATTGATGGGACTACGGGTATGGTTCGGGCATGTCCTGAACGATACAGCTGAGAAGCCTCTGGCCAGGAGAGGTGATATGAACCTGGCTACGACATAGTTCTACCCCTTCTCTCTTTCCATTAGTCCCGAAGCGCGGTCCACCACAACCTTTCCCAACTCATTCCCCCTCTTAAAGGCCACAAAAGTAGCTCTATTAATCTCTGTGACATGATTAGCTCGCTCATACTCTAGCTCCTTCTGAAGTTGTTCTGCGTTTAGCTTCTGGCCATGACTTGCTTCGTCTTCATTTTGATGGGAAACGAGGAGGCGGTCTCGTTCTTTCTCAAGGGCCTCATGGCGTTCCTCAAAACGTGCAAGGTCACCTTTAAAAGCCTGACAACTCTTAAGTTGTGTCTTGAGTGCGACCACCAATTACTTTCGGGTACCATCTAAATGGAGAGCTCGACTGCTGAGAGCCATCCGATATACCTTAGTTTGTAATTAACTTCAGAAAATAAGAAGAGAGAGTTCTACAGAGAAAAAATAGCCACGAACATAAGAAAAATATACCTTTAGCTCATGTTGAGCGGCCTGCTAATCTAGAGCTGCACTACAAAGAGGCAGCGTGTACAACCAATCCTCCTCGTGAAGCAGGCTGTTCAATAGGCGAGCCCCTTCATTGCCCTGAGCCTGTAAGCAGGACCCAGTAAACTCTATCAGGGTTCCTGATCAGGAGAAATAGAGGAGCTAGCCTTGGCATATGTGACGCCCATAATCTTAGTAACATTTACGACGCGAGCTCAAGAGCGCTCAGCCAACTGAGGGGAAGAAGTTGTAGGAGTGGACATATGAGGCCACGCAACAGAGGGAGATGGAGAGGATAAAGATATTTGGACAGGCTTGATCCTGTCAGAAGAGGGACAATGACAAGGCCTCTATGTAGGTGGCGCTCTGGCAGGAGAAGAGGCTCCCCTCTTACGAAGGTTCCCCCCCTCCGGGTCACCTCTGCAACAAAGACATTCTCTTCACACACTAGAATAAGTAAAAAAAGAAAAGAAAAAAGGAAGAAGAAGAGAAGGGAAAAATACCCATTCCAGGCATAGGTCCAGTCGTGGAGGAGGCTGCTAAAGCAAACCCAATGTGTTGGATCGGGAGCGCCCATCAGAATTGACGTACTGGCCCCACACACCAACACTTTCTTTCCCAGCCTGCTTTGTCCTCACTGACAGGCTAACCCAGAACACTTCCCAGTAGGTCACCTATCATAGTATTGCTCCAAGCCAAGCACGCTTAACCTTGAAGTTTCTACTAAGGGGTCACTTGAAAAGATGATGCACCATGTTGGTATGAGTAGTACTAATCAATTCATTTAACCTCTCGTCAACAATGGTAGTGCAAGCCCTTTTCGACTGAGGCAGGCCGCACTCCCATAAGTTCTCTCGGGTACGATACACGGAGGACCCCCTCTCCGGGAGGTGCTGGAGTCCACTTCCCAACAATCCCCCCCTCAGCACCATCCCGGTACTCTGGAGGATGCATCGGACCTTGAGAGCATATGTTGGCGCTCCTTCGAAGCCGGGCCACGGGGCTACCTATGACACCCAGAGGACCGTCAATCTCGCACCTCGGATTACGGCCGTGAATCATCATAACCCCAGCTCTGATACCAATTGTTGGATTGGGTGCGCCCATCAGAATTGACGTACTGGCCCCACACACCAACACTTTCTTTCCCAGCCTGCTTTGTCCTCACTGACAGGCTGACCCAGGACACTTCCCAGTAGGTCACCCATCATAGTATTGCTCCAAGCCAAGCACGCTTAACCTTGGAGTTTCTACTAAGGGGTCATCTGAAAAGATGATGCACCATGTTGGTATGAGTAGTACTATTCAATTCATTTAACCTCTCGTCAACAATGGTAGTGCAGGCCCTTTTCGACTGAGGCAGGCCGCACTCCCATAAGTTCTCTCGGGTACGATACACGGAGGACCCCCCCTCCGGGAGGTGCTGGAGTCCACTTCCCAACACAATGGTTGCAGGAGTAGGTAAGGTCTGCCCCACAGAGGCTATGGGGGTACAACACGTAGAAGTGGATGGAGTGGTTATAAAGCAAAAGCCGTTTGCGCCAGAAGTAAGGGCTAGAGCCTTTCTCTCGGCCCTATCTGCTATGGCCTTGGCGGCCCTCTCTTGCACTGCTTTGGTGAGCTTATCGGCGAAAGATATATTTAAAAGATAATAAAAAAATACGAGTTAAAACATGACAAGTATAAGAAAATGGCTGTGCAAGGAAATCTGGGCAAAGGAAATCTGGACAAGTACCCATTGACAATTTCGAGGGGCGTGTTGGATGGAGATCGAAGAAAAAAAGGATGTTGGCATCCTCTATAAAAGATTTTATGAGAGTATGACCAAGTGAGGTTTGGATTAGGCTATTGAGATGGGTAGCTATGCTATCATGAAGACCAAAGCCTCCTAGTTTAAATTTGTAGACCCGAGGTCTGCAATTAGAGCAAAGATGAGAAGTACCCATTCTTCACCTCTAAGAGAGGTAACAATATAATATTCATTTTTCCTGGCCTTGTCAAGGCTCTGGACTATCCATATATCTCACTATGAGACATGGGCGAGAATCGAGGAAAGTGCTGGATTTATTAATTTGGTGAAGGTTGAAAGGAGAAGATGGTGTGAAAGAGAGTGAAAGATGAAAGACACCAGAGAAACCTTTAAACGAGGAAAGATGATCGGAAAGGAGTAAGGATGGAGGATTTGAGCAAATTACGAGTGGAAAGGATGGAGGATTTGAGGATTTGTAAGAAGTAGCAAACTGTAAAAAATGACAAGCGAAAGTTTACTTAAGTAAGAGAGGCCCTATTTTTTCGGAGGAAAAGTGATGGAATTTGAAAGGTTGAAGAGGACACATGTAGAGCTTGGATAAGAGCCATATTTTTCATCCAAGAGTGTGGTCAAAATGACGGTTTACTATATTGAGGCATGGTAGGTGAAAAGACTGATAAACAATGTAGTAACAGTAGAACGTAAAGCGGCGCTGACGTATGACAAGACATGTATTAAATGCCAGCATAATTTTTCAGCTAGCTGCGCAGGAAATTTAAAATAATACCCTAGAAATTTTCAAAATTTGGCGAGAGAGTTAAAAATCTTTCTAGACCCTAATTACAATATGATCAAAAAAAGTTAAGACCTCAGAAAAATAGCAGACCTCTTCTAATACTACGGGGGAAGAAGTTTATATGGTGTAATATCACCATAACTTAAATAATAAGGTTTTTATATCTAAAAACCTAAGAATAAATAAAATGTAATGGGTCTGCTATCCCCATAGCAGATCGGCTATGCTTGTCGCGGGTTTGTCTCGCAGACCCTACTCAAATAAGAACCTATTATGACACACACAAAACTTAATTGCTCTACCCAATCAGAATTTATCTAGTCCCACGTGGGCCTTCTGGCCCACTGGGCCCTGTCCTAAGGAGGCAATTTCCTTATTCTGGGTTTGTTAATCACATAACTTGCGCGAAGAAGGCGTTGAACATGTAAGAACATATCTGACACATCTTCAGAATTACTACATGCCATGTGGAGATTCGCTAACAACCTAGGAGGACCACTGCTGACGTGGACATGCCTCATTAGAGAGGATTTGTGAGTTGTACTATGCCAGTGCATGTTGTTATCTTTGTGGTATTACTCTTTTACCCTCTATCTATTAAGATATATATACCCCATCCATTTTCATTTCTAAGGTTAGCTATATTCTACTTTCACACTTATACTTTGCACGCATTATTAATTTTCACTCTACTCTAAGTCTACTTTGAGCTAACTTGAGCGCCCACCTTTTATCCAGGCTTGCTTTTCAGGAGCTCTGCCCAGTCAAACCTCAGACGTGGACTTCAGGACAACCTTATTCTCTAAACCAAGATATGAACTCCAAATCTTTTGGAGCATTCATACTCTTTTCCATTTATTTGTTGTAGATTGATTCACAATCCAACACCTGTATTTTTTTTTTCTATTTTGTTTACTAAAATTTCTTTGGAAGCAAATATATGTGTTCATGTTCCTGAAATTTCATAGTTGTTTCAAGCATCTCCCTTGGGGTCTATGTGACTTTGGTTTTTCAAATAGATGACTTATAAGACTAAGATTGATTTTTATACTTTAGAATTATCAATATGTAATATTTCTAAATTTTGATAACTTGTGCCTCATTTTCTAAACTGTTGAGAAGAAGGCAGAATTTTTACAAATTCTTTAGTCTTCTAAGTTCTAAGTTTGCTAAATCTTGAACTTAACAAAATTTGAAAGCTTTTAATTTTACGTACCGTGTCCGATAGGTTTGTTATTTGTTTCTAAACATATTTCGAGTTATATTGTGAAATATGGAAAATAGTCTATATTTATTATAATTTAAGTTTTATTGTTTTTGTAACGTATTTTAAATGTAGAATAATTTTTTGATATAAATGCTAAAATAATAAAGCATAAAGTATGAAATGAATATACCTTAGGAACTAACACTTCTGATTTTGAGATAGTTTGAGCGCTTCTTTGTTGAGTTATGATTTGAGCAGAGCATCTCATTGAGTTCTCTTAGGGTAAGCATTTTTGGAAGCTAACTTCATAATTGTTGAGAGTTGGTGCTTTGCTGATTGATCTATGTATATATATAAGGAATTTTCTAAGAGTTTAAGTATACGATAATATGTTCTAATTGGGTGTGGATTTGTCTCCAATATACATGATTGTCTCACTTTAAATCTTTTGAATGATTTATGCCGCTTCATGCCTACGTATATTTTTACTCAATTTTATTGCTAGATTCCTATTGTAGATCTTTGAACTCTTTGACTTTTGGGTCATGATAATGATTATTCTTAGTGTGCAGTTAACAATAAGGTGAGAGAGTGCAATGCTTTTGCTCCTGTCTTCCATCAAGAAAGACTCTGTAGCAAAACATATTGTTGGGAAGTGGACTCCAGCACCTCCCGGAGGGGGGGGTCCTCCGAGTATCGTACCCGAGAGAACTTATGGGAGTGCGGTCTGCCTCAGTCGAAAAGGGCCTGCACTACCATTGTTGACGAGATGTTAAATGAATTGATTAGTACTACTCATACCAACATGGTGCATCATCTTTTCAGGTGACCCCTTAGTAGAAACTCCAAGGTTAAGCGTGCTTGGCTTGGAGCAATACTATGATGGGTGACTTACTGGGAAGTGTCCTGGGTCAGCCTGTCAGTGAGGACAAAGCAGGCTGGGAAAGAAAGTGTTGGTGTGTGGGGCCAGTACGTCAATTCTGATGGGCGCTCCCGATCCAACAATTGGTATCAGAGCCGGGGCTATGGATGTGAAGAATCGAATCCGGCGGTGCCATCCCTAGGCAGGGAGTGCCTGAGGGGAGGGGTTGTTGGGCACAACAACTCTAGGGGTTATGACGATTCACGGCCGTAATCTGAGGTGCGAGATTGACGGTCCTCTGGGTGTCATAGGTAGCCCCGTGGCCCGAGAGAACTTATGGGAGTGCGTCTTGCCTCAGTCGAAAAGGGCCTGCACTACCATTGTTGACGAGAGGTTAAATGAATTGATTAGTACTACTCATACCAACATGGTGCATCATCTTTTCAGGTGACCCCTTAGTAGAAACTCCAAGGTTAAGCGTGCTTGGCTTGGAGCAATACTATGATGGGTGACCTACCAGGAAGTGTCCTGGGTTAGCCTGTCAGTGAGGACATAGCAGATTGGGAAAGAAAGTGTTGGTGTGTGGGGCCAGTACGTCAATTCTGATGATGGGCGCTACCGATCCAACACCTATTTTCCTTTATTCTTCAATCTAGTCTATTGTTATTTTATTAGTATGCTGTGAAAGAAGTATATTTTACTTTCTAAATCAAATTTTTATTTCTAAATTTATATCTATAAAATTATGCAAAATCACTCATGTTAAATTTATTCTGCTCTTTTCTCTTGCTAAATCTTCGTTGTATATCTATAGGCATGCGTGCTTATATATTTACTATATTGTGTTGGCCTTATTACAACTAATCTGATTGCATTTTAGCAAAACTGCATGGCATAATAATATCTTTCTCTATGCAATGTAATCTATAGTGTATGCATGACTTATACTTAGAGGCTGTCGGGTCGACCTGATAACAACATCACCTGTTAAGGTCAAACACGAACCCGACTTGTTAAGGTTATGGTCAACCCGAACATGAACCTGACATATTAAGCTCAAACCCGAACACAACACGAACCCGACACAAACACGATAACTTTCGTGTTGACACGACACGATAATGACACGACCTGTTATCGAAACGATAAAATTTTAAATTTATATGAAAAAATGACATAAAATTTATTAAATTAAAATAAAAAAACTAATGATAATGCATAAATTTTGAATTTATATAATATAATTATTTATATATTTAAAGAAAAATCAAAATTATTTTGAAAAAATATTTAAAAAATTACATTTCCTTAAAAATCTAAATTATTAATATATTAGAAATATTGTTATTAGGTAACCTGAACCCGACTCGAACCCGACCTGATAATTTCGTGTTCTTATCGGGTCGACCTGATAACGACCTAAACCTGATAAGACTTGACACTAACCCATTAATTTCGTGTGTGTTCTTGTCGGATTATCGTGTCGTGCCAAAAATTGATAGACCTACTTATACTATATGTGTGTGTTTTTAATATTTATTTACTTATCTTATAAATAAATCTTTTTATTATAATACAAGATATTACATTCATATTAGTATTACATATACTACCAATTAATTAAGTACAAACTTATATAAGATATATAATTATTAATCCATTAAGGAATAATAACTTCTCAAGAATTAAGTTTTGTTTTTTCTAAGTTCTAATTAACTTATTAATTCATTATCTATTTGTCGTGGAATTAATTCGTAATTATTAGTCGAACTAATTATAAATTATATATTGCAAGAATTTATTTGTATCATCTTTTTTAATAACTCTATTATTCAAGATATAGTCACATGATATCTATCATGACTTTTAATGATAATTTTCACGAACAAGAGCTAGTAACATGCAGATTTTCATTACTTAATAACTACCGACAAAAGAGAAGGGCATTACATCTTCCTCCTCTTAACAAAAATTTCGTCCCGAAATTTGTAAATTCAAAATAAACAACTTGGGATATTTTTCTTTCATTTTATCTTCAAGCTCCCAAATATCCTCTTCTTGTCCATGATGTTTATGTTGGATCAGGAACGCCCATCAGTGCTCTTCTTGTCCATGATGTTTCTGTAGGATCGGGAGCGGCCATTAGAATTAAAGTACTGGCCCCACACACTCATTTTCTTTCCTAGTCTGCTTTGTCCTCACTGACAGACTGACTCAAGACACTTCCCAGTACGTCACCCATCGTAGTATTGCTACAAGTCAAACATGCTTAACCTTGGAGTTTCTACTAAGGAGTCACCTGAAAAGATGATGCACCATGTTAGTATGAATAGTACTAATCAATTCATTTAACCTCACATCAACAACGGTAGAGCAGACCGTTTTCGACTGCGGCAGGCCGCACTCTTATAAGCTCATTTGGGTATGATAGAAGGATGACCCACCCTCCGGGAGGTGCTAGATTCTACTTCTCAACAATTTCCACAACATTTTAACCAACTTGATTGATTTATTTCTAAGTTCTTACACTTTAGAATCTAAGATAGTTTCAAGTATTTCTTCATAACTCAAGTCAGGTTTCAAAATCGTTTCTTCTTGATAAATAACGTGCTTTGTGTCAAACACGTATGTTTTGAGTTACGACAAATGGAAAACATTATGAATGTTTCCAAAATTAGGTGGTATTGCTAATCTATATGCAATTGAACATATCATCTCTAGAATTTCGTATGGTCCAATAAAACGGAGTCTCAATTTTTCTTTAACACCAAATCTTATTATTCCTTTAGATGGATATACCTTCAAGAAAACTTATCTCTTATTTCAAATTGTAGCTCAGTTCTACGAGTGTCTGCATAAGATTTTTTTCTATTATGAGTGATAGAGAATAATATTAGAACCACTTTTATAAAGAGTAAAAGAAACTCTCTACGGAAGAAAATACTCTCGAAAGGTGAATTAAGTTCTGGAGTGCACAGAAGCAGAGAAGGGCTTAGGACCCTTGTGGTTTGGCTAGTGTCCTGGGGGAAGGATCTGAGTATGCCTCACCCCTGCACTTGGTAACCTCTGGAATCTACCTCGAATGATCTGAGTCTGGAGGTCTACTAAGTATGATAATCATGTTTATTGTACTACCCGACATATGTTAATTTCGTGTCTGACATATGTTAAAGTTGCAGAATTATGCGACAATGGTTTCTAACAACCAAAGCGGGGACCATTGCTACATGGTAAGCCATGATTGGTCGAGGATCATTTACACGCACCATTTACACATAGTACGTGTGAGGTATGTTACTAATTTACCCTTCATATACCTAGTTATATATACCCCATCATTTGCTTCACACACAAAAGAGAGTGAACACTTGTTCTTTCACGCACTCTTCTCAAATCGACATGAACTGACTTGAGCATCAAAGTGTTTTTCCCGAAGAACCCTCGACCCTCCCTCCAGTCTTGTTTTGCAGGCCTTGCCCCTGATCCAAAGACCGAGTTACTATGGCAACGAATCCACATAGTTTGTGCTAAGGTATAAACTCCAAACTCTTGGAGCCTTTATACATTTTTCATATTAATTTTTTGAAGACTAATCTCCAGTCTAACAACTGACGTCGTCTATGGGAACTCTTTTTCTTAGACTGAGATTGGGAAGCGAATGCCCCTTTTTCCAGGTCTCACACTTTCTTTCAAAAAAGGCTTTAAAACCTGAAAATTTCTTTCCATATGGACACTGTAATCCTGAATCATAAGAAAATAGGCGTTGAAGCCTTCAAAACTGCAAGAATATCACGCAGAAGACTTGAAACTGTAAAAGAATATGGCGTTGAAGCCTTAAAGCGGTAAAATATGGCGCATAAGCGTTAAATCGCAAAATCTATTGCCTAGAAGCCTCAAATGTGGGAATATGGCATTGAAACCCGAAAGTCGTAAAAAATAAGGCGTAGAGGCCTAGAAACGTAAATAGCATGGCACTAAAGCCTATAAATCGTAAAATTCAGGCGCTGAAGCCATTACCAAAAAACAAATAGGCGCTAAAGCCAGTAATGAAATACAAACATCAACGTCATGGATCAAAATTTGGCGCTGAAGCCATTACTCGAAATTCAAGGCGATGAAGCTAACAAATAAAAATTGGCATAGAAGTCATTTTCTCTTTAAAAATCTCATGGCGATGAAGCCACTTAAATAAAAAACTTACAGTCAGAAGCTATTTAGAATGTGTTCATGGTGAAATCTTCTTGTCACAAATTTCACTTATCTCTTCTATTGTTACTTAGTCCCTGGAATACCTTTTCTTTTGCACGAGGGGAAGAAAAGTGGAAGTTATCTGGTTAGATAGTCTTCTGTTTCTTTGAAGAAGACCAGCTCACCTGAAGCAAGCAGACAACCTGATGAAGGTCACTCAACCTGGACCAAACCTGCTTCCACCTAGCTATTGTTATCAACTTTTGGAACAACTTTGGACTAGACCACCTCACTGTAAGTGAACCTGATCTGATATGACCAGACCAGTTTGGAATAGTGAACCTGTCCTTTACAGATCACTTAGATGAAGATTATGTAAAATTTAGATATGCATTGAGTCATCTAATCTTTACATAATCATCTGATATTTCTCAAAGTCATCTGGGTATACAATGCGTCACCCGATGTACTTAGAGAGAATCTCGTCCTTTATGCCACATTATTAGACTTATCAAAGAAGGGGGGGTTAATCAATCGAAGCTTAAAGAAGGAAAGAGATCAATCAGTTATCTGCTTTCCATAATCAAGGAGATTCAGTCAACCTTTCCTACAAAGAGAGGGGATCAAATTAGGGATTCACATCTTTTGATTGGAAATTAGCATTTATTGCACGCCAATCAATCCCAACGGTCAGAATTTTAATTATGGACGTATAAATGCTGTGAACAACATCTGAAGAGAGTTAACGAATTACCATACGCTCATACTTACATTGCAGAAACTCTACCCAGAAATCTACTCAACCATCGAAGCATCATTCAACGAGGAGATTTTCATATTCTAGAAAATGTTCAAAGCCATTCGTGATCGAAATCACACCAATCTCGATTAAAGTCTGTCTTATCAAGAAGAGTGAGAGGGATATCTTCGCTAGCTAATAGTTTTCTAGTGGATTAACGTGAAGGTATTTAGATTTTCTGCAACTTGTTAGGGATACGACCTTATTCGTGCATAAATTTCATTCTAGTTTTGATTGGAACTTGTGGCTCGTTCTCAGCGAGTATAAAGATGAGAGTATCCTAGTAGTGGATATCCAATCTATTTTGATTGGACCGTGGACGTAGGGGGTTTTCCATACCACGTAAAAACAACTGTGTTCTTTACTTTAAGTATTTACTTTCAGTTGTTTATTCACTAACCCAACACTTGCATACAAAACTGCATCGATTTAATCAAATCTCTAAAATATTTGGCTAAGTCTTTACAAAGGTTTTCTAATAAAGAGCAACAAATTAAATCCACCATATTTTTCACACTACACTTTGATAGATAACAAGATTACTCTTGCTATCTGCTTTGTGTAATTCACGAGAGAGACTCTATTTGGACAGATCACTAGTGAACCTGGTGAGTGATCCTGGTCTGTCAACTTGAGCAATCTCCTTTTGAGACACCTTAATCTCTCTAGTTAATTTGTGAAGTAAACTGAAATGTTTGTATTTGGTGTATTCTCCCCCCCCCCACCCCATACACCAAACCTTACTCTTTCGGGACCAACAAGTGGTATCAGAGCAATGGTTCAACTAACCATTGTTTTTGTTTCACAGGGTTAATACCTGTGTGGTCAACTTGAATAGATTTAGGAAAATCTATTTCCATACACGAGCATATTACCTGTCACTATGGAATCTTCTGTTATTAGGGCGTCTGAGGAATTCTCTATCCAAGGATACCGACAATGGAGCTTCATAATCAAGATATGTTTGAAAGCTCATCACTGCCTGATGTGGAAAGTGATAGAAGAAGGACCATTATCCATCTATAAAGAAAAATCATGTACAACTGATATTGGAGTCATTACAGAGCAACAACTCAAGGACCCCAAAACATACACTGCTGAAGAAAGACGTGAAGCCAATCTGGATGATTTTTCTAAAGGAATCATCTCCAACACAATCAAAGGATTTCATCTGGAAAAAATTCAAGATTTGGATACAGCCAAAGAAATGTGGGAAGCACTGCGTGATCTAAGCCTTGGATCGGAAGCAATGATCGGAAATAAGCTTTCAATGGCCTGCAACAAATTCGATGAATTCAAGATGAGACCTGGAGAAACTATTGATCAAATGAAGACCAAGTTCATTGAAATTCTATTGGAGGTATCTGCTTTCAAGAAAGATAAGTACACTCAGAGAGAGAAGAATCTCAAAGTCATCAGAGCACTACCACCAAGCTGGGAAATCTATGCAGCCATGCAACCACTAAGAGCTGATTTCAACATCCTCACTACTAAAGCATTGTTTGATCACCTAGCTGGTCATGAATGTGATATGAAAAGAATTCATGGATCAGATCACTCATCTAGCAAGCAGAGTGAAAACAACTCCAAGAAAGAGAAGGAGGTAGCTTTCAAAGGTAAGACTATTGCAGAGGAACTAGATGTACCTACAACTGAAGAAGGAGGTTCTCAAGATAAGCTGATGAAGGAATTTGCCATGATTGCAAAGAGACTTGAGAAACTAGAAACCAAATCGAGAAAGTATCAAAGGTTCTACAATGAGAACAAGTAAAATTGCTACCAGAAGAGTAGAGATGAAGATCGATCTGATAGTAAATCTGAGGTAAGGAGTTCTAATAAATATGCTAATTCTACTGATTATACTTGTTATGGTTGTGGTAGAACAGGTCACTTCAAGACAGATTGCCCCGACTTATCTAAAAGTCAGAGAGAGGAGTTAAGAGCAAAGAGAGACCTCGTAAACTCAAAGGCATCAAAGTTTGTGGTTGAAAGATAAAAGATACCAGATCAAGTTGTCAATCTAAAAAACAGTAAGAATCAACCCCAGAAGATGATGATGAAGAAAGCAAGAGACAAACGGTATTTCTAGATCAAAGACAAACCTACTCATTATGTCAGAATAGATAGGAACCAAAACCAGAAGGCTCTTACCAGAACACCATCAGCTAGGAAGAACAAGATCAATGTGGACAGCACAGAAAGGAATCATCCATCTGTCTACAAAGCCATCTCAAGAACAGATGACTCAGGGAGACAGATCATTTGTTACATTTGTGTTCCTAACACTAAACTGATTTGGATTCCAAAAGGAACATTTGCTACTAACCAAACACTCAATCATTGAAAGGGTTACTAAGTCTACGTAATTGCATGATGGAAGAACTTTAAGAAGGAGTCAAGTAGCAAAAGGATCAGTCTGGATTATCGATAGTGGATCTTCAAAGCATATGACAAGAACTTGCTATCTGACTATGTTGAGAAACAAGGTCCACAAGTAACCTTTGGTTGTAACTCAAAAGGTTATACCAGAGGATATGATAATATTAAGATTGACAAGAACACTATTACTAATGTCTCTTATGTTGAAGGTCTTAGTCAAAACTTATTTTCTGTTAGTCAATTTTGTTCTAATGGTAATCAGATTATTTTGCAGGACAAGTTGTATATAGTGCAATGGACTAACCAGATCGAGACATGCTTAGTCAATAAGACAATTTCAGAGACAAGCTGGTTATGGCGCAAACGACTTAGCCATCTGAACTTCAAGTCCATTAACAAGATTGCAAGATAAAAGCTAGTCGAAGGATTACTAGATCATATTTGCGAAGCTTTCCAAGCTGGAAAGCAGACGAAGTCATCATTTTCTAGCAAAGCAGCTCACTCATCTACCAGAATACTAGAACTACTACATCTAGACTTATTTGGCTCAGTAATGCCATTAAGTATCAATGGTAGAAAGTTATACTTTGGTTATTGTTGATGATTATTCAAGATTTACGTGGGTTATCTTTTTGTTTAAGAAAAAGGAAACGTTGGAGAAGCTGCCTGATTTCTTCAACAAGATCACTCGACAAAAGGATACCACTATCATGACTATTAGAACAGATCGTGGCATGGAGTTTCTTAACCAGAAGATCGAAGGATATTGCAACCAGATGGGAATCACACATCAAACATTAGCCGCAAGAACGCCTCAACAGAATGGAGTTGTAGAAAGGCGTAACAGATCACTAAAGGAAGCAGCACGCACCATACTAAATGAGACCAACCTGCCAAAGAAGTTTTGGGCAGAGGCAATCAACACAACGTGTTACACACATAACATATCGATTATCACTCTCAGACATGGAAAGACTCCATATGGATCTGAAACAACCAAAAACTAAGGATTAAGTATTTTCGTGCTTTCGGTTGCACGTGTTACATTCATAATAATGGGAAATCTCAATTGAAAACCTTTGATAGTAAAGCCCCTGGAATATTTGTAGGATATTCTGATGTTAGCAAAGCCTATAGGGTTTACAATAATAAGACTCATATTGTGGAAGTAACACCTCATATTGTATTTGATGAGTCTATTCTTGAATATAGGGAAACAGGTAAAGAACAGGTTCACAACCGGATCAATACTAGAAGCTTGAGAAATATATCACTTGAAGACATTCTGATCTGGAGCCCACTTAGAGATGAAGAAATTGATGTTCAACATATAGCTGAAACCAACACACAGCAAGGGGGAACAACTCACATTGAACCTGATCAGGACAGACCAGTTCAAGAAAATAGTGAACCTGCTTAAAGTCGACCTGATGAATCCAGAGAGATCAACAACACCTCGAATGCCAACCAAGATATAGGAGATGAAAATCCTTTTCAAGCAACTTCAACTGCACACCTAGAGTTTGAGGAACCAACATAAGAACATGAACCTGAGATATCAGAAGAGGAGATGTCTAAGCGCATAAAATGGATTCAAGACAACCATCGACCAGAGAAGATTGTTGGGAACCCATCGGATCGTGTGAAGACCAGAAGGATGCATGGAGAGAGCGCACTATAAAGTTGTTACCTATCTCATGTTGAGCAAGCTGATGCGAATGAAGCTCTACAGGATGCAAATTAGATAGTTGCTAGCAAGAGGAGCTTAATGAGTTCAAGAGATACCAAGTGTGGTATCTTGTAGATCGACCTAAACACCAAGGAGTAATAGGTGTTAAATGGATATTCAAGAACAAGTGAGATGAGAACGGCGAAGTTGTGAGGAATAAAGCCAGATTAGTAGCCAAAGGATACAGTAAACAAGAGGGTATAGACTACGATGAGACATTTGCCTCAGTTGCCAAATTGGAAGCTATCAGATTGTTCTTGGCATATGCAGTCTATAAGAGATTCAAGGTGTACCAGATGGATGTCAAGAGCTCCTTCTTAAATGGTATTATGGAAGAAGAAGTCTATGTAGAGCAGCCACCTGGATTTGAAGAAGGAAATCCAGACCAAAAAGTCTATAGATTAGTAAAGGCACTTTATGGGTTGAAGCAAGCTCCAAGGGCTTGGTATGAAACGTTGTCAAGCTTTCTGCTAGAGTCAGGCTTTCGACGAGGCTCAGTTGACAAGGCACTATTCATTATTACAGTCAAAGAACATATCCTTTTAGTACAAATCTATGTTGATTATATCATTTATGGATATCAATCTAGTTATCTGTGTGATAAGTTTGCCGATCTAATGAAGAAAAAGTATCGAATGTCCATGATGGGCGAAATGAATTTCTGTTGGGAACCCCAAGGTATTTTTGGTTTTGATGATGACCTTTCGAAACACACTTAGTTCTTTTATTAAGTTGTTCTACGTGTATAGCAGATCACTACGTGTATAGCAGATCACTACCTTTAAAGATTTCAAGCCAAGAAAAAATTGATCTACTGTAACAGACAGCGACCAGATCGATAGTTACAGCGAAGCACCAGATCAATAGAGTCATCAAACCACCAGATGACATCATCCTACACATCATACCATCTTGCCACGTCAAGATTGAAGCCTATCCAACAGGGATTGGAAAGAGAATCTTCGATTGACACAAAGAAGGAAAGAAACCGTTGGCAATCTGCTTTCCATAAACTGAAGATTGAGTCAACGTTTCTACAAGGCAAGAAGAGATATGATGGACATTATTGATTGGCAATATACCATCAATCTCACGCCAATCAACAACGGCTAGAATTTTCAAATTCAATGCCTATATATATTTGAAGTTCAAATCTGGACAAGATACATAACATACGCGAGCTATACCATCAACATACTCTCAAGCTATCAACTTTGATCCAGACTTAGAGCTTCAAGATAATTGTGATTCTACATCACACCAACCCACCTCGATTCAAGTCTATCTTATCGAGAGAAAGGAGATCACCCTGCTAGCTAGTAGATTTCTAGTGGTAACGTAGAGGTAATCTGTTGTAAAGGGACACGACCCTTATTTCGTGCATAAGTATCTCTCTAGTTTTGATAGATACTTGTGACTCGTTCTCCACGAGTATAAACAAGCAGAGTATCCTAGTAGTGGATAATCTGGTCTAGTTTTGACCAGATCGTGGACATAGAGATTTCCCGAACCACGTTAAACAACTGTGTTCTTTACATTCCTGCATATTTACTTTCACTTGTTGATTATTCCAACCTTCTGCACTATCATATAAATCTGCATCTCAATCAATCTGATTAACGATTTGGATAATTCCTAAGGTTTTCTAAACAAGAGCACTCATTAAATCCACCATTATTCCGCACACACAATACTTTGAAAATAATAAGATCACTCTTATTATTAGCTAAGTATTTACATTAAGAGAGCAATCTGTTTGGACTAAACTGTTATCGATCTATTCATCGATCTGTCTAGTCATCTGCCGAGCAATTTCTTATACAGAATAGCTTGAACTCTCTTATAACTTAACAAGTAAACTGAAAAGTTTGTATTTGGTGTATTCCCTCCCCCCC